>CAUYQG010189088.1:0-36014 GCA_963574415.1 Tarsius wallacei | reverse complement strand
GAAACCCGACCTCCCACACAATAGCACTTTATAGAGAAATTCATTTCTGATATTTCTTTTGACCCTCTCAACCACACCGAGAGGTAGGTGAAAGCACGGAGGCATCTTGTGGAGGTGAAGTGGTGTTCAGGGGACAAACCTCTGCTGAAATCCGAGTTCTGAATCCAGGACTTTTCCCATGATGTGCATGCAAAGTGAGGCGGTTTGTAGTAGAAATGTCTCTGAACCCCTAATACCCATATCACCTGCAAAACCAATTAAGTGTGTCTCTCTGTTCCACTCAAATTCTCTTTATTTTATTTTGAGTCAGTGTCTCACTCTGTCACCCTGGCTGGAGTATAGTTGCACAATCACAGTTCACTGCTGCCTCAATCTCCGAGGCTCAGGCGATCCTTCCACCTCAGTCCCCCAAGTAGCTGGGATTACAGGTGGGCACCACCATGCCCAGCAAATTTTTTTTTTTTTTTGGAAATGAGGTCTCACTATGCTGCCTAGGCTGTTCTCAAACTCCTGGGCTCAATTCTGTCACCATGGCACAAAATCAGCCATAAACAAATACATGTGATTGTGTTTAAAGTAAAACTTTAATTACAAAAACATGCAGCAGGGTAGATATGGCCCACACACACTGTACTTAGCCAATCCCTGCTTCGTGTGCTGCCAGAGACATAGAATTTAGATGCTGTCACCTAAGCCATTCTCATGACAAAATGTAGAGTGTGGTGAGGTCTGTGTCTTGAGTGAAATATTTACCTTCTTAACATTTGTATTTCAACACTCACATGCTTCCAAGAAAAGATTTAGAAAGGCTTATGGTAAGTCCCCATTTGCAAATGCACTAAAGACACCTAAAGTGATCTACGATTACTCAGGGAAAGTAGGAAAATACATGACTAATCAGATTTCCCCCCCAAATATGCAGAGGTTGTCAATGATTAACTTTCAAACTAGAGTGAATTAAGAATAGTTGTGGGCAGGTCTTGGCGGCTTAGCCTGTAATCCCAGTATTTTGGGAGGCCAAGGCGAGAGGATTGCCCGAGCCCATGGATTCAAGACCAGCCTGGGCAACATGGTAAGACCTCGTCTCTACAGAAAATTTTGAAAGTTAGCCACTGTGGTGGCACATGCCTATAGTCCCAGCCACTCAGAAGAATGAGGAAGAAGGATCACTTGTGCCCCGGAGGTCAAGGCTGTGGGGAACCAGGATCATGCCACTGCATTCCAGCCTGGGTGACAGAGTAAGTCTGCCCCACAAAAAAAAAAAAAATGTCAAGAGACCCCAGCACATAAAGCAGATACAAGTTGAGGTGTTCTGGGAGGCACCCCACAGAGCCTGGTTTCAATCTGCTCAGTCAACTAGGAGTTCAGGTCATTGTCCTCATTCATTTAATAGTCTCTCACTTAAATTCAAACATGTGCCAGATGAGGGCAAGAAGTTTTTTACTGGGATCAAAATAAGAGAGATGAGAGTGCAAAAATTAGCAAATATTTTCATGGTTTTCTCCTTTCTGACATTACACAATTTGCTGAACATATGAGACAGAGAACCGATTTGTTAAATCTATATTTAACTTTATTTATATTTATGTTCTTTCTACTTCTAAAAAAGGTTTGGAGGCTGGGCTCAATGACTCAGCCTGTAATCCCAGCACTTTGGGAGGCCGAGGCGAGTGGATTGCCTGAGCCCGCGGGTTCCCGACCAGACTGGGCAACTTGGTGAGACCTTGTCTCTACAATAAAAAAAAAAAATTAGCCAGGTGTGGTAGCACACACCTGTAGTTCCGGCTACTTGGATGGCTGAGGCAGAAGGATGACTGGAGCCCAGCAGGTCGACAAGCTGGGGTGGCCGTGAGTATGCCACTTCACTCCAGCCTGGGCGACAGAGTGAGACTCCAACTCAAAAAAAAAAAAAAAAATAGGTGTGGCCCTGAGCCTCCCAGCACGAGCCAAGCAGGCTGATTCCAAGTCACCATCCTTCAGGGAATGTAAAATCCCTTCTGGCACTGTATTTTGAGAGGAAAGTAATCCCAAGTATCCCAACATAAAGAACACTACGTGTGGACAACAGTTTTTAGCGAGGTGCTACCAAACACAGAACTGTCCCAGAACATCATATTGAGTCTGAGCAAGGCAATTTACCTGGAAAATCAAGCCAATATAAACCAAGTCCATTGCTCTCTGCTTGGTAGATGCTCCCAGGTCACATACATGGAAGACTCGTACCTTCCTTGGGCCCATGATTCTAAACCCAAGTAATTCCATGAGACAGATTGAAATGGGGAGTGTGGAAGCCACAGAATTAACACGGGACTTCTTTGACAGCACCAAATTCATGTCAAGATTTTCAAGAGAGATGACTTACACATGTATGCTGCCTGAAATGCATGCGAAATTTACATAACTTTTCATCCATCATCACACTTCAAGGACGGTGCTGTGTGTGGGCACAGAGCACAGCACAGCACCCTTTCAAAGTCAGGATCAGAGTGCAAAATCTGGTTTTCCGGTAAAGCCCTGAAAAGGACTTGTTCCCTCTCTGAGGCTGAGCTCACCAACTTGTAAGGTGGGGTCTAATAACAGCCCCTCACAGGGGACTATAAGGATGAAATACTCTGCGTAAGGATCCTCTCTGTGTTGTTAATGACTCGGCTCTGTCTACACAATCTGTTGCGGCTATCTTCTGCTCCCAGCTCCTCAGCCATCTCGTGAGTGCCCTGAGGGTGGGCACCTGCCCTTACCTTCTTTATGGCACTCGCAGCCCCTAACCATCCTAGGAACACTGTTCCTACCCAATAAAAAATTGACTGGTGCTTCTAAGTATTCAGATTTGGGGGAGCGTAACCTTCTCACGCCACCTCTATTACATCTCTTGATAATTTTCAGAAACGTGCGTGCCCGAGATTGTTTGATGAGACATTTGACGTGTGCACCCACGTGGAATAGTCTACCCAGTGACTCCTGGTTCCCTCCAGCAGAGGTGCCAAGAAAATGGTTTAATAGCACATTTGACATTATAAAAAGATGCAATCAGATTGGAATTATTTTCCATGTTGAAGGAGAAATTAAATTATTCAAAACCCTAAACCACTGTTGTTTGAACAAACAGTATTTGTTAGACGTCCAGTGTTATCTGTAGTAGGTCATGAATTTGCATTCCTAGCAATGAAGTCATTTCTTAGTTCTTCACAAATATCAGATTCTTCTAGAACACTGTGTTTAAATTTTTTTAAAAAGACTTTCAACCTCACACACAAAACCACTTGTTCTTTAGATTTCATTGCCCCTATGACTTAATTTATTTATGTTTAATTGTGCATTCAATTCAAAATAATTTCTTGATTGCCTGCTGTGCTCAGGGTCCCTACCTTCTCAAAGCTTGTACCCTGGTTGGGGGCTGTGAAGAGTCCCCAGATGATGTCCTCCATGCAGAGCAGGGATCGAGGCAGGACACTTAGGTGGGGAGTGGGCAGAGCTTTCCCAGTCTGACAACCTGGAATGTGAAATCCTGGCCCTCCACCTTTCTTGCTGAGAAAACGAGCAGGTGACTTCACCTGGGCTTTTGTTTCCTCCTCCAAACAGAGTTCATAAGAACGTCTGCCATGCAGGACTGGCAAGGATCAAGATGACTAAGAAGACACTCAAAGTGCCTTAATCAACCAAGTCTATCTAGGAACAAAATAATTACAGTAAACGACAGGCTGTGGTGATTCAGAGTAGGATGGAAAGATTGTGAAAAACATACAATCTAGAAACGTCATGGTCTCCATAATTGCATCATTGAATTCTTCTATCAGAATCAAAGTACAACTTCTAGTTTTACTACTTAGATTGAATTTGGCAATAACATTTAGTTTGTAACTCAGAAATGGTCATTTCTTTTTATGTACAACTATGAAGAGGTAGACTCTCCTAGCCCAGAGCCTTCCAGAAGAGTTGCACATTTGAAAACATGCCCATGCCGCACCCTCAAATGATCTGTAAGGCCGCAGCCCAGCCTCGTCCCTGGAGTGTTTAGGCAGGAGCAAGGCTTCTGTCCAGCCACAGAGCCCTGGGAATAACGGGGCCACCGACTCTCCCTGGCCTCACCTCCTTGGCCTCTCCAGCTCTTTCTCCCTCCCAGCTCATCCCCCTCCCAGCCTGGGCCACCACCAGATAGCTCCACACACCAGGGACCGGAGGCCTCTGCCTTCTTGGCTGTCTGCATTTCCCTACTTCAGCCTCCAGCCCTCACATTCCCCAGCCTCATATTCCCCAGCCTCATCTCCATTCTGCCCCAGCTGGCTTCACCAGACTCCAGGGTGGACTGCGGACCCCATGGCCTCCTTTTCTTTGTGTGGCCAGGAAACAGTTAATAGATGCGAACCTGAGCACACACTTACACGCACACTCACACTCTTACACTCACATTCACACACACATTCACGCACACACACTCACATTCACACACATACACTCACACTCTCACACTCACACCTATTCTCATTCACACACACTCACACTCACACATATGCTCACACACACACTTATACACATACACTCATGCTTGCACACTCACTTGCACTCACACATACACTCATGCACTCATACTCTTACACTTATTCACACTCACATTCACACACACATACACTCACATAGCACTCACACTCACACATCATCTCATTCACTCACACACACACACACACTCACACATACACCCACACACTCATATTCATGCATTCACTCACACTCACATACTCACACATGCATACGCTCACACCCACTCATACCCACACATTCACACACACTCAATTCACACATATTCTCATTCACTCACACTCACAATTTCACACACTCACATATACTCTTATTCACTCATACATTCACACATATACTCACTGACAAATACACACACTTACAAGCACTCACACACACACTCAACACACAATCTCACACACTCACAGATACTCATACACTCACACATATACTGACAAATACACTCACATACAACACACACTCTCATTCACACACATACAACTCACACTCACATGCACTCACACACACTCCTTTTTTCTGCTACTTTTTTTAGTTGTGGGGTGCATGTGAGGATTTGCTACATGAGCAAATTGCGTGCAGGTGGAGTTTGGGATTCCAGCAAGCCCTCTCTCCCCTGGTGGTAAACATGGTGTCCAGTGGGTGGGTGGTGTGCCTCTTGTGTCCCCTCCCCCGCGTTAGCAGCCCATACTCTCATTTGCTCATTCACACACACTCACACATACTCATTCACTCACACTCACACATACTCATTCACTCACATACTCATGCATAATCACTCACAGACTCACATACACATATACTCACTCATGCACTCACACTCACAAACTCACATACACTCACACATACACACACACTCACCATACTCTCATTCACTCACACACACTCACACATTCACATACACTCACACACACTCATACAATCATTCACACTTACACACGCACTGACATTCACACATTCACTCACACTCAAACCCACTCACAGACTCACACTTACACACACTCATTTGCTCTCTCACACTGTCTCGTACACACTTGGTCATGCACACAGTCACACACTGGCTCACACAGGCACACTCAGTCATTTCAAGCCCACCCCCTGGAATACGCCCCCACCACTACCACCCGCCACAGCCACCAACTCTGGGGATGCCTGCAGCCTACAAGGAAGCAGATGCTCCTTTGTCTCTGGGGTTTCAGAAGCCTAGTCCTGAAGGAAACGGAAGGAACTCAGGTCAGGCACAAAGACTGGGGAAGTCTGTGAGGGTTCTGAGTAGCGCTGTCCACCCTGTCCAGAAAAATGACTCCCTGAGAAGAAAAATCCGGGGAAGAGGGTGGTGAGAACCAGATGTCTAAGAAAGAACCCAGTTCCTAGGTCCAGTCCATACTCTAGCGGGGGCGATTACACAGGGGGTGAACACCAGAAGGTGGGATCACTGCAGGTCACTTTAGAGGCTGGGGCCCAGGAAGGGAAGGCCAGGTAGGTTTGTGGAATCCCAGAGCAGGAAGACCTGCACCCCCTTTGCCAGGTGGAGCTCTGGGAAGATGCCAACTAGAGAAGAGACAGCTGCTTGGTGAGTCTGGGCAAAACAGCACCTGGGTGGCCCAAGGCTTCCCGGGGCTGAGCAATTTTCAAGCAGTGAATGCATCCCACATGACCTCCAGTCTCACAAACAGGACAGGCCCAAGAGCTCACAGATGGAAACCAACTCATCCTCAGACCCCAGGGATCCGGCAGAGTGTGAACATTTCAGCAGATGTGAATGTGATCACATGACAGTCAAGGACCCCCATGCTGCTTCCAGGTGCTTGTCATGAGAAAAACTCACTTCCACATGCCCTAACACTCACATGCACACAGCAGCGAAGAGAACCAAACCCACAAGAGTCAGAAAAATAGAAGCGATGTGAATGAGTCCTGAGACATTCAGGAGCTAACTTTTCTTGGTCGCCTGAGTCTGGAATCTGAAACTTATAGTGGCTACGTCCACCCCACAGTCACCCCCTCTTCTGGGAGCAGTAAGCACAGAGGATCACCAGCTAAGAGCAAGGTAGGATGTAACAGGAGCCTCCAGACACACTGCCTGTGACAGCCACTGACCTGGAGAATGGGTCCAAGACCAGGAGGGGAAGCAGTCTGTTGTTTGTGATGGCTGGCCATTCAAAGTTTACTCCACATATTAGATCTGATGTTCAGTCTGGAACCCTTCAAGAGCTCACCCCCTCATCTTCCCACTTTCAAAACTATCAAAAGCATCTTTTTGCAAAAAAAAAAAAATCCTTTCAGCCATTCTAAAAAAATGATATGAACTCATTTCAAATTTCTCACTGAAGCAGCATTTGTGGATGAGGATTTGTGGAGTTTTCTTGTTTATGTAGACTGATCACAGCCAGGCAGGTAGACAGATATCACCTGTGGTCAGCAGCCTCTCAGACAACCCCCAGCAATCCCTCCTCTGGGTGCTCATCCCTTGTGAGTCCCCACCCCTCAAGTGTGGACAGAGCCTAGTAGTTGGCTTCTAAGGAGTAGAGCATGGCCAAAGTGATGAATGGCCCTTGTGAGGTTGGGTTATGAGAGACGGAGGCTCCTGTCCTCCATGCAGCTCTCTAACTCCCTCTCTTGCTGCTCTGTCTGAGGGGTGCCAGCTGCCATTTCATCCCCTGCCCTGGGGAGAGGCCCAACTGTCAAGGAGCAGGGCAGCCTCCAGATGACAGCCTCCGAGGAGATGCATCCAAGTGAGCTTGGAAGGAGATTGCTCCCTCCTCACCCCCCATGGCGCCTTCAGATGAGACTGCAGCCCCCAATGCTGTGGTGCTCTGGGAGACTCAGAGACAGAGATAACCAACTCAGTTGCACCAGGTTACTAACCTACAGAAACCCTGAGATAACAGCGCTTTGTTACTTAAACCCATTAAATTTGGGAGTTATTTATTATATAATAATGGATAACCAAGGTACCACCTATGCACTATTTTCTTTAAAAATAAGATTTTGGGCTTTCCCTAAGTTAGGCAAGAATTTTCTTTTATTTATTTATTTTATTTTTACTCAGTAAGAAATTTTATGAGCTGTTCATTGGAGAGAAAAAAAGCTGGATTTATCCTCTACCATCTAAGTCACCTTTTCCATTTTCTACCCTGTTTATAATAGGACCTTAATACAGTCTCCTTGCATTTCAAACGTTTACACTTTTAATTCTTAAAATGAAAGAAAAAAAGGGGAAGAGCTGCAGATATATTCTCACACGTTCTGTTAGTGCAGAGAACTGCATTCTTCCTCAATCTCAGTTTCTAGCCTCTTGCTCTATCGAGTATTGCAAAATTACAGATTTCCTCACATTACCTGGAAAGATTGCTCCTTTGCATATCTCATGCACTAACTGTCCTGACAATGCAATCTGTGTGCAAAACATAAAGAATCTGTAATTTGGCAAATTAATGCTTCCATTATTATTGGTATATTATAGGATTGTGACATTTTTCTCATTCCTGCCCCACTGGGAGGCTACATTGAGCATCACCAAATATCTCAATCAGTTTCAACCCTAAGTCAAAACTTTGCTCTAAGCAGCATCTTTCATATTAGCCATCTGTAGTTGCGGCATTCTGCAAACAGAAGATAAATCTTAAGCGGTGTTCATAAAAGAAGGCTTTGCATCAGACTTTGTCTCCACAAGCAAAACAACATGGAAAACCCCCAGATTCGACTTCAGCTGGAAATATCTTGCAATGTATATAGAAATATGGAGGAGGGATTTTCATACATGAGGGACCAGACACTTTCATCTGGATCCCATGACTTTGCTCACCTCCACATGGACTCTGCCGGGAGGCGCCTCACCCTCCATCCACAACACCCAGTGCATCCTCTGGCCCTGCCCGCTTCACTCCTGCATGGAGAAGCTCTTCCCTTCTACAAACAGGTCCCTCCCTACTAGCTCCTGTTTCCTCTGATGCCCCTCACTTCCGGAAATTATACATTGACTGGCTCATTTGCACCTTTTATTCTCCTACTGGAAGATAAACTCCAGGAGGGCAGAGACTGTGTCTCCTTCACATGAAAATAAAAGGCGCAAAGTGGTCACATAGCAATAAATTAACAGAATAAATTAACAGATTGATCTAATCAGGCTATTGAGAGAAAAGCAAAAAGATAAGCATCTTAAAAGAAAAAAAAGCAAAGGTAGGCGAAGTCGCTCACATGTGTAATACTAGGACTTTGGGAGGCTAAGGAGGGAAGATCGCTTGAGGTTAGGAGTTCTAGACAAGCCTGGGAAAAATAGCAAGACCCTACCCCTATAAAAGAATCCTTTAAAAATTAGCTGGGCATGGTGGTGCCTGCCTGTAATCCCAGATACCCAGGAGGCTGAGGCAAAAGGATCCCCTGAGCCCAATAGTTTGAGGCTGCAGTGAGCTATGATCACGCCACTGCACTCCAGCCTGAGCAACAGGGCAAGACCCTGTCTCTAAAAATATGTAATAAATAATAATGAAATGAAAAGTAAAGAACACACATTATGCACCAGCGGTAACTGGAAGGAGAAGATAAAATATGCAAAGAAGGGAGCTTTTCAAAAGTTGGGAGCAAGGATGGAAACACAAGCCGCATCCCACAAGGCAAGGCACCCACGTTCGTGGGATTCAACTTGTGGAGCAGTGACTGATAGTTTGAGGGGCTTGCAGCTCAGTCACTTGCACGACAGCCTCTCTCATGGCTTGAGTGAGATGAATGAGGCCTGTCCACAGCACACCGTGTTAACCTCTCCTGTGTAAACATTTAAAAGGCATGGCCAGGAGTGCCTGAGACAAATGCACCCTGTGTGGCTAGTGACAAATGCATCTCCAACGTCCCACAAGGTGATGATGACTTGCTAACTGTGGGATGATGGAGCCACTGAGAGCCATTGCTGCCACCTTGCCTGTGGCACCCATGAGAAGACATGAGCACGCCCCATCACCAGACCACCAAGGAGGACTGGTCTGCGCCGCCTCCCAGCCCTGCAAAAGCCACCTGATCCGCATAGCCAAAGGGAACAGAGGCATGGCTTGACCTTGGGCTTGGCCTGGACCAAGGCTGCAGGCTAACAAAGTCTGATGCCGCCCTTTTCTCTTGCTAGCAGTCCCCTGCCTGTGCAGGGAGATGTGCTCATGGCACCCTGGCCTACCCTGGACTCTGCCAGAGCGGCTTGAGTTAGGTCCAGGAAATGCTAAACCCTTGATGGCCCTTGGCCTTCTGATTTAGGTTCTTAGCTGCATCTGTGCCCTGACCGTCTTCTTGTCCACTTTCCCCAGTGTCAGCAAGTCCTGCCTCAGTCCCTTGCCCCAACCCCAAATGGCCCCCCTTCAAGCAACAGCACCTATAACCAGAGAGTTAGGGCTCCTGCCTGCACATGGAGCATGAACCCCTGCAAATCCAAGGACACTCCTACCCTCCAAGAAGCCCCGAGCCCAGCCCATCCTGGGTGACCTGGCCCTTGCGACAAACACTTAGGGTAACCTCACATCTGATTGCAATCAGAAGTCAATGAAGTTGGCCTCCAGAAGAAAGAATTGACTGGAAAGGAGTTACGTTGTGTCTATATAAGTTCAAAACAACCAGTTGGAGAAAAAAATTTAATATGTAATGCAATTTATTGGAGCGAAGAGGAGGTTATATCAACAATTTCAAACAGTCGTTTATTCTCCACTGAGTTCAATGATCTTTTCCACCAAGTACAGTGATTTTCTAGCCCTGCATTTCCTCGCCACTGGACTAAAAGGCATCATGGCACTGTTGGGTAGGAGCCAAGGTGAGCAGAGAACTGGGCTCCAGTTACCAAGCTGCTCCAATTGCCCTGGCTTCCTCGCCCTCAAGACCATGAGTCCATTGTGGCTGGGCCCAGCACCGAGCCTGGGGCATAGAAGGTGCTGGAATCAGTTCCCTATGGCTGCTGCAAATTATCACCACAGATGTCGTGACTTAAAACAGCTCAAACTGGCTGCCTTGCTATTCTGGAGGTCAGAAGTCTGATACACATCGCACTGGCTTAAAACCTTCTTCAAAGCCGGCAACAGCCAGTCAAGTCTGTCACATTATATCACCTGGACTCCAAATCTCCTGGCTCCTCTTCCACACTCAAGAGCCCTTATGACCACATTGAGTTCACCTAGATAATTTAGACTAATCTCTCTCCATCCACCACCTTGAGTCCCATGAATTCATTCACAGGTTCTGGGGATTAGGGCAAGGACTTCTTGGGAGCCATTATTTTACATACCACAGTGCTCAACCGATAAGGGTTCAGTGAGTGCTGAGTCAATAACCCTAGATTATTTAAGACTTCAGTCACTTTTTCAGTCAATGGCCTCCAAGTAACTATTTTCATCCTCAAAGCAGTTCATGTTTTAAAAAGAAAAAAACCATTCAAAAGATATATTGTCCATTTCTACTTCACTCCCAAAGGCAACATCTGGCAACTTTCAGCCATGCTCAGAATATGGTTGGTGAGTAATTTGCTATCAGTGACCAAGTGGTCAATGCCTTAGCCAAGAGTGCAGTATTGTCTAGTCCAGACAAAAGTGGCAGGAAACATGATTGATTAGATTCTTCTGGAAGGTCACATAATGAAAGCCATAGGAAGATATATTTTTAAAAGCTGGTTTTGTTGGTTCTGCTCAATAAGCTTTGGATACTTGATCCAATTACATAACAAACAGTTGTGCAAGGGAGAGGCTTAGAGGAGCAAACGTCGTTTCTTGGGTGGAAAGGGCTGAATTCAATGAGGCAAGTTCCAAGTATCCACAACCTCCTTCCTTCCCCTCCAAAGTGGCATTTCTCCCTGGCAGGCATGAGTCCTCTCTTGCCCCTAGGGTCTGATGGGGCTGGTAGCAAGTCTGCTTCCATGGGACGCCTGCCTGGAGTCAAGTACGGGACCCACAGGGAGACTCTGTCCATTCAGAGTCAGGTGAGGGATGCACAGGGAAATTGTCCATTTCGGGATGGGGCCGGTGGAGAGCCAGGTGCTGGCCTCTCCTCACTGGACTGCAAGGTTTCTTAGGGCAGAAGAATCACTGCCAGAAGTGAAGTTAGACACAGGAACAGGGATCTTCCTTCAGACATGCCCCAACCCAGGGTAGGGCCTGCCCAGGCGAGACTCTCACAGTGAGGATGTAGCTCCCCATGAACCTATGAAAATGGTGCCCACACTGCACACGGGGTTCTGTGGGCAGCTGGGCAGGTTGTAACTTCATTTTCAAGGCTAGTGTGTGCAGCCTCCCTGTAGTTCTGCAGACCCCGCACCCTAATTATGTTTAATTTTGAGTATTCTGACTGAGTAGACAAACCCACCTAGAACCCTTGCATTGTAACTTAAAATCACTTTACGTGACTGGGCTCATGCTTGTAATCCCAGTACTTCTGGAGGCCGAGGTGGGAAGATTGCTTGAGTCCAGGAGTTTGAGACCAGCCTGGACAAATAGTGAAACTTTATTTCTACAAAAAAAATCAAAAAATTAGCTGGACATAGTGGCATGCACTTGTAGTTCCATCTACTCAGGAGACTGAGATGGAAAGATTGCCTGAGTCCAGGATGTTGAGGCTGCGGTGAGCCATGATCATGTCACTGCCCTCCAGCCTGGACAGCAGAGTAAGACCCCAACTAAAAAGAAAACCACATTACGAAGACAGAATAAGACCATATCAGTAATTTGTCAGAAATGCAGAAAGTATTTTTTATTGAGGCAGGAAATTCAGATTCGTTATTCTTATGATTGACTACTATTTACAGCATGATTCCTGCATGCCAGGAAGTATACCAGATGCTGTAACACACATTACCACATTTAATCATTGTCACAACTCTGTGAGAGGGATTTCTTACAAATGAAAATAACAAAGTTCAGAAAAGTGATAGAACTTTGCAGGTGGTTGCTGTATCAGTTCTCAGTGTTCAGGCATATAGTGTTGTTTCTAATTACTAAATACCTGTTTTCTTACTAGTCCATTATTTTTTAAACATGAATATAAAGCATTTGTGTTTTGAGATGTTCCAGAGTCTTACATGCGCCACTATCATTTCTACTCAAAGCCAGGTGTACAAGGGTGTCCTCCAGGAAGATGTAACACCACAACTCCTCCTCAGACCCCTCCAGGATACCATAATGACTTTGGGTTCCAATTTCTCAGGTTCCAAGTGTGGTCAACCTTTTTTCCTCTGGCTTTTTATTCACTTATGTTTACCCTACAGTCAGATCCACTTTGAGAAGTGGTAGTGGGGGCTGAGGAGAGGCAGGAATTTAAGGGAAACCGTTGGGGTCCCCCAGCCCTCCAGATTCCCAACTCTGGAGCAGAAATCCCCCCATCCCAGGGCCCCCTGCCCCCATGCTCCCCTTTTTTTTACTTCTCTGAAGCCAGATCCCTCTACCTTGAACCAAGTCATTTTAAATAAAACCTCTGACTATCGAGAAGCTAAACCAGAAAGGCAGATGATCCTGGTCTCAAACCAACCCTCTCTAGGATGGAACATAATCAAAAGCCCACATGATATTACACAATATGACATGAGTACAATCACTAAACATCACTAATAGGTCACTCAGCATGTAGGTGACAGGGCCCAAAACTCCATTGCAGGTGCCCACTAAGAAGAGCAGAACAGCCAGGTATTACGGGGCTGGCCAGGCCCTATCGTCCAGGGTGTGATACTGCTGTGAGCTGACCTGGCAGGCTTTGGCGTTCTCTTGCTGAACACAAACAATTTCACAAAATGTCACATATGACAGGGTCAATTTGTGACCAGGATGGATCAAGACATAGACAAGACTACACTTAATCATGTTTCAACACAGATGAAACCATGGACATGATCCAGGCTACCAAACAGCCAGCATCCCCCATCCAGGCTAATGTGAGTGATGACCAGTTATCTGCCAATTACAGCTGGAGCCTTGGTCCAATCTTTTCTCCTTTAGATGAGATTTATTAAGATGGTCAGTCATAAAATACCTCCACTTCCTGCAGCACCCGATCCAGAGCAAAACTCTGCATTCTCTAATCACCCAACCAAAACCCCAAATGACCCAGCCAAAGCCCAAATCTTATCAATCTTTTCTGACACCCTCCTATTGAGATGCCCACACTTTCCAATCACGTGCATTCTCCCTTGGGGTACCAAACAATAACCCAAGTATCAACCACAGCTGTGTGCTCCTGGTGGTCTTTGACTGGGAGGTTGTTGACCATGAAATATTGGTCATTAGGTCTAGTTGACAGTTGTGGAAACCCTACTTGGCAGAAATCCTTTAAATAAAATTGGTAACTAGGTAAATGCAATAATCCTGTTTTGATAGGCTATGCCATTCTCTGGGTTCCACCATCTCCTCACAATCAAAATCTTCTATTGTCACCCTTAAAAATAGAGTGTGCCCTGATACCCTGATAGAACAGTGGGCAAGACACATGAAGAGACAATTCCTTAGAAAGAAACGCAGATGACACACTTAGGAAAATGCTCAGTCTTACTAAGAATAAAAGAACTGCTTGTCGAAACTGCACTGAGGTACCATTTCTCATCAAATAGATTAGCAAAAATCTGAAAGCTACAACACGCTCTCTTGACAAAGCTGGAGGGTAACGACATTCTCACACATTGCTTGTGAGACTGGTAATGACACAGTCCCTATATAGAGAGGGACTTGGCAGGAGTCAACAGAATTACAGGTACATTACCTTTCTAACCCATCAGTCCTGTATCTGGAAGCGTGTACAAAAGGTATCTTGGCAAACACACAAAAAGACATATTCACAAGGTTGTTTATTTAGGACTGCTCGTGACCCAAAGGCTGGTAACAACTTAAACATCCATCAATGGGGTAGATCAGATCTCAATACAACAGAGTACCGTGTGGTTGTGAAAGGGATAGAGGATATTCTACTATAGCTATGCAGGGATCCACAGGAGAGATGAAGGGAAAAAACTAAGATGAAAACAGGATCACTAGTGTGCTTTCTTTTTTGAAAAAAGGGGGAGGCAGGAGTAGAGGGGTCTGGGTGTGAGACCATGTACAGAAGCTAGACCTTACAAAATACATCTTACCAGGTAGTTTTGACTTTGAAGCCATACAGTGTTTTACAAATTTTAAAAAGCAAAATTAAACTAAGAAAAAAAGACAATCTTTCAAAGAACCCAAAACAAATCAAAATATCCAGTTGATAGCCTATCCACACAGAGAAGAATTCTTATAATAACCTTAAAACACAATGTTTTGATGTTCTTTCCCTGGTGAGGTATATGCTAAGGTCCAAAACACTTCAAAGGAATCCTTCATTGCTGTCTCTATCTTTCATTCGTTATAGCATTATGTATATATACATGCATGTATACATATATATTAAGGATAAGACAAATAACAATGATATTAGAATAAAGGTGTACAGTGCGAGAAAAAAGGCAAATCGTTGTATTTAAATTGTGTTAACTAAATCCTTGTGTTTATCTACAATTATTTCCTTAGAGCTGTTTCTTAGAAGTAAAATTGCTATATACAGCAATGGTTAGGGTTTTAAAAATATTGACAACATAGCCTGTAGGAATTTTGCAATAAGTTTAAGTACATAAAAGTGGTCCCTTCCCATAGCCTCTTCAACACTGGGTGCTGATATGTTTATCTTCTTGTTGCCAACATAACTGTCGAAAACAGGAATGTGTTGCTGTTTTAGTGTTATTTCTCAGACTGCCAGTGAAGTAGAAAGCAAGTCACAGGCCTTTGGCCAACCCAGTATCCTTCTGTGTGTGTGAGCCATCTGTTCACATCTCATCCACTTCTCCTTTCTATATATTCTGACCTTTAAATCTATGTTATCAACCCCATTATATACTTGACCTTTTTTGTAAGCTGCCCCAAATGCTTTTAAGAATTAAACAGTATATGGGTAATAAATAAATAAGAAAAAACATTGAGTCAGATATTCTTTAAAAATCCTTATGGGCGATGGACTGAGCTGGGACTTTGAACACACAAAGACAGCCTGTCGGGGGTCATGTCCTCAAGGAGGCATGTGGTTCAGAAGGGGAGTTAAGACACAAAGATACAAACTAAATCACAAGAAGAAAGAAAGAAAGGTCGCAAGGAAGAGATAATAACAGACTGAACGAATTCAGAAGGCAGAGGCCACTCTTCCCTGGGAAGACAAGCACAGGCTTAGAGAAAGAGGCACTGCTGTTCTGGGCTTGTGGGAGACGAATGGAATTCTGATATGTGTGAATATTGAGAAAAAGGCACATCCCACAGCATGTACACATGAATGAAAGCAGAGGGTCAAGTCGTGGGATATGACTAAAAGAGAAAAAACATTTTCATGAGCTATAAGGAAAATGGGGAAAGAGAATTATGAAAAGTAAGCTTGTTGTTCTCCACTGAACCCAGAATATGCAGATCCTTGAAGCACAGGCTACTGTATTTGGAATCCATTGTGCATTAATAACTGGTAGTCTTTGATTTGAGGGCATGAGGGAAAGGGCTCTAAACAAAATTGTGCTTTTGAAAGACCAATGTAGCACACGTAAGGGTTGAAGGTGGAGCCCCAGAGAAGGCAGGCACTGGAGGGAAACTGCTGAAAAGGATAAGACAGAGACAGTGAGGCCCTGAACCTGAGGCCAGCACGGGAAGGGAGGTGGCACAAAAGAGCCACTCTACAGAAAGAGATGGTCAATGCTTTCCTGAGTGGTGTGAGGGGGAGAAATAGCCTTGGAGGGAAGGAAGAACTCTTCTCTCTCTGAGGTGTGGAGAAAGAGGTGATATGCACAAAGAACATAAAGAATGCGGGGATATAGAAGTCGGAAGAATGCAGATGGCCTCGTGCTTTCGTAAGGTAATTTAGCAAGGTGGGAGTTAAGACATTCTCTTCTAAAAACAGACACTCAAGTGTGAAGAAGGTGGGGATTTTGGTAGTCCATTCTGTGGGACCTATGAGACTAGGTCATTTTGAAATGAGTAAAAGAGTGTCCCAGCAGCCCTGAGGATGGCCCAAGCCCTACGGCACAGATGTGGGTCGTCACCCTGTCTGGATGTATGACTTCCTCAGCAACATGCAGCAGCAGCGAGAGGAAGCAGGGTGAGGCTGATTGATGGGTTGGTTGGTAGTGTTAAAAGGAAAACTTTAGACAAATTAGATTTAACAGAGTTTAATTGAGCAAAAAAATGATTCGCAAATCAGGCAACTCCTAAAACAGAATAGAATCAGAGAGATTCTGTGGCTGCTGCATGGTCGGAGAGGATTTATGGACAGAAAAAGGAAAGTGGTGTAGAAAACAGAAGCAAGGTACAGAAGCAGCTGGATTGGGTACAGCTCGGCATTTGCCTTATTTGTACAGTTGGCCACCTGTGATTGGCCAAAGTTCGGTGCTGAGTACAAAGTAGCAGGTAACAGTCTGTTCACACATCCAGTTAGGCCACAGTTCACTATGTGCAGAGAAGCCTTTAGGTCAGACTTAAAAGGAGCTCTAGGCTAAGCTTAATTTAACAGTGGGAAGCACTGCATTCACCCATTCATCAAACACCTGCGGAGCGGTTGAAAAGGCATCCTGTGAGTGGTGAGGCCGTCTGGCCAGCCAATACTCCAGGCTGCAGGTCCCAGGGAATATCGGACAGCAATCCTCTCTCCACACCCAGGGCATGGCCCAGTAAGGCAAGGACAGATGGAGAAGGACTCAAAAACACCACAGAGAGCATATCTGAAAGGCTGACCAGGGATCCAGCCATGGATAGAGCCTGATGCATGGAGGAGAACAGCAGTGGAGACAGACAGGGAAGGGACACCAAGGTGAGTGTGCGATTTCTGCACTGCCCAGAGCAACTCAGCCAAGGGGCTGAGCTATAAACCATCAGCTGGGCTGAGCTATAGACCATAAGACGGGGTGTAGGTCATCCTGTCCTCTCCAGTTAAGCTCTGGGCACGTGACTTTGTCCGTGCAAGTTGTTATAGCAGATGAGCAAGTGGCTTATGATCAACAAAAACTTATTTCTCATAGCTCTGGGGGCTGGAAGTTCCAGATCAGGGTACCAGCATGGTTGGGTTCTAGTGTGAGCCTATGTTCTGTTTTGTAAAAGACTGCTTTCTTATTGTGTCCTTACATGGCAGAAAGATGGAGAAACAGCTTTTGGGGGTCTCTTTTATAATATGGGCACTAATCTCATCATGAGGCTCCACCCTCATGACCTAATCACCTCCCAAAGGATCCATATCCTAATGCCCTCACCTTAGGGGTGAGGATTTCAACATGTGAATTTGGAGAGGACACAAGCATTCGGTCCAAAACAATATAAGTTTGTAACTCTCCAGAAGAGGAATAATTTTCCAACTCACCTATCCCAAAAGGGTATGCTTTTCTAATTTGCACAGAAGCACTAGATTGGGCTGGAGGTCAAAGTAAGAGCCAGGATTGTATGGGAAAGGGCAGAGGGAGTCAGGAGCAGAGAGAATGTCAAACTTCAAGATTCAAGGGCAGCGTGAACTGAGCAAAACTGCAGGGAAGCAGGGAGGAAAATAAAAGTAGGAGCAAAGGAATCAGAACAGGATTGAAAGGCCTGATTAATGTACTAGAGAACCTGGAAAAAAGCAGGAAGAAGGAAGATATGGAAGAGACACAGCATGGAAGTTATGTCCTGACTGTTTTGTAACGGGATGTTCCTTCGTGTCACTGAAGAACGCCTACTGATGGGACAGATCTGAATTCCACCACTGTTCATGCTCTTTTCTGACAGCTCTCACTCTGCTTTAACTACTCGGGGTAAATCTTATCAAGAATTTGGCTCGGGTCACCCCAAACAGAAAAACCAATAGCTTCCTTGTGTCCTCTCTTTTTTATTTGCTGTATCATTAACCTTGAACACGTGATGTCATAACAACATGATTGATGAGTTAATGGACTGAATTTAAACTTAAGTAATATTTCCACTAATCTAAAAGCTAGCCCTTAAGAGTCTGTAAAATTAATTAATTGAAAGGATTTCAATACATAACTCTGTCCAAAAAAATCTCCTCTCAGGAATAATGCCACAGATTTTGCAAGAGTTTTCTTCCTTTTTGATCAGCTCATACCTTCCTCCTGCAGGCACGGTGCTAAAGATGTGACCAAAACCCTCAACATGTGAGGTTTAGAATACTTGTCTCTAAAACCTTGAAAATCCACAGGGACATTTGGTGAGAGGCAGAACACCAGAAAGATGCAATGTGCAAGATATTAACTGGAAATGTTTCCAAAGAGGAAAGTCAGGACGTGACTCTCGGGCCAAGGCTTGGAAGCCGTGCAGGTACCAGCAGAGAACCACATGCCTGGAATGGAGGAAGAACAAGAAGTCACAGGTTTCAGCCCTGCTCACTGACATGTTCACTAATGCTGACCTCACAGTCTGGGCCTGTTGAAACAAATGACCGCAAACTCGATGTCTTGAAACAACAGAAATCTATCCCTCTCACAGTTCTGGAGGCCAGAAATCTGAAATCAAGGTGCCAGCAGGGCCACAGTCCTCTGAAGACTCCAGGGAAGACCCTTTCTCATCTTTTCCAACTTCTGGTGGCGCCAGGCACTCCCTGGCTTGAGGCCCTATTGCACCAATCTCTGCCTCCACCACCACATGGCCTCTCCCACTTGAGTGTCTACTTTTATGCCTATTATGAGGACACTTGTGGATGTGGAGCCTTCCAGAATGATCCAGGATGATCTTGTATCAAGATCATTCATTAATTACATCTGCAAAGACCCTTTTTCCAAATAAAATCCCATTCACAAGGTCTGGGGATCAGGACGTGAACGTATCTTCCTGAGGCCACTATTCAGCAGGGAAGAAACACACAAAGAGCCTCATCCCCCCCTCCTCTCTTCAAACACACAGCAATGAGAGAGCAAACATTTTACATGTTTATTTTAAAATACACAGCCTCACTCAAAACAGGAGGAACCCATCCAAGATCCCAAACAGCGAACTGAGGGCAACCCCACTCAGCTCTCAGGAAGCCAGAAGCAAACCGAGGCTGACTTGACCTACCCATGTTGAAGGCCCAAATGAGGGTCCATACACCTCATGCTTTAGAGCAGCCAAAATTGCTCCACCAACCAGAAGCCGTGAAACAGCCCAGAAAGGAGCTGAGAGAGATGTGCTCGGAAGGAAAATATAAGCTCTCAAAAAATTACAAATGGCACAAATCCAGCAAGAAACAAGCAAAAAACAGACCAAAGAAATAGGAGCTTGTGCTGCCAGGAGATAGCAGAGTAACACCTTCATCATTCTGGGAAAAATAACAGCGAGCATGGACCACCATGTGTCCCTGGTTCATTATTCAAGAGTGAGGGTGAAATTGAGGCACATGTACACATGTGCAGACAGGAATTACCATAGAGACCTTCACAGAAAGAAATGCTCTAGACGCACCCTCACAAGAAAACACCAGCCCAGATGGTGGGCCACAGGAGTCAACAAGTGTGGGTAAATCAAAGCGGGAACTTAACATTGTATATGCCTATTCTAAAAAGTATTATAGTCTACATTCATTTGCATCTAAAATTCTAGAAAAGAATGTGGGATTTAAGGGTTGCATTTCCTTTTTTTAAGTTCCAAACAAAGTTTATTAGAGAAAAAAGGGAGAGAAGAAACGGATACTTGCCAGAGTTGGCACAGGTGAAAGAAGCCGCCACAGGTCGCATTGCAGAGAGAGATTGAAGAGCATTAAAATCTTGCGCATGTAAGGGGCGGGGGGTGGGGGGTGTTGCTAAAGAGGAAGTCCAGCTTCCATCAGACTCTCAGAGGGTCCCTTGACCTAGAAGATAGTGAAAAGGCCTCACTAGTCATCAAAGAAATGCAAATTAAAACTACAGTGAGATACCACTTAACTCCAGTCAGGATGACCATCATCAATAACTCAAAACAACACGTGCTGGAGAGAATGCAGCAAAAAGGGAACATTTCTACACTGTTGGTGAGTGTGTACTCTAGTAAAGCCTCTATGGAAAACAGTATGGCGATTCCTAAAAGATCTAAAAATCAACCTTCCATACGACCCAGCAACCCCCCTACTGGGAATATACCCGGAAGAACTCAAATCACTCGATAAAAAGATACCTGCACACGTATGTTTATCACAGCATTTTTCACAATAGCAAGAACATGGAACCAGCTGTGCTGCCCATCAAAGAGGACTGAATTTTTAAAAATGTGGTACATATACACAATGGAATATTATGCAGCCATAAAGAAGGACAAAATCATGAATTTCACAGCAACGTGGATGGACTTAGAGTCTATAATACTGAGTGATGTATCACAGAAACAAAGAACTGAGTATCACATATTCTCACTGATAAGTGGACCTTGAACAATTATCATAATCTATAAGAAGATTGGCAGTAGAGGGAAACTGCGGGGTGGGGGGCTGGATTGGCAGTAGTGGGAATCTGTTGGGGGAATGGGGCGCACTTCATCAACAAGGGTACCTGCATAATGAACATTTGTATATCTAATCCTGACTTGTACCCCACATCTTTAAAGTAAAAAAATTAAAAGAGAAAAAAAAAAGATAATGAAGAGCCCTGTGCTGGTGGCTCCCAGATCAGGCACAACCCAGGAAAGACCCAGACTAGTGAGGGCTGCCCACATCCAGGAGACTTACTGCTTCCCTCCCCACTTTCCTCAAGCTCCTGCGAGAGAAGCGTGAGGCTGCACTGAGGGGTCAGAGGCAGCTTCCTCCATGGCCCCATCCCGATGTCCTGCAACTGTGTCAAAGAAAAGAACAGTCTTTCATCCCAGGCAATCTTAGGCTGATCACAGCCTGAGTCCAAGCCCTAAAAGAAGTCACAAATGCAAAAAATTAGCCCAACACAAATGGATTCATCTAGCTCTTTTCAAACAAGTGACATCGCTTCACTTTTTAACTAGGGTCATAGATGTTTTTGGGTGAAACAGTTCTGAGCTTGGGTGTGTCCTGTGACCAAAACCTATGTATCCCAATTACGATAAAACAAAAAAGTGAGTGAACAGAGACTGAACGAGCCCTTTGCACAACACACACTGTTGGCTTCAAAGAAATTGCAAACTTCTGTGAATCAAATGGAAAAATATTAAAACTGCCAGGGCTCAACATCACTATCACCCTAGAGCTAAGTTTTTCCATTAAGAAAGCAACTATCACGTTAAAACTATGCAAATTGCCCCTTTAATTTATTTCTTATTGAAGTGATTTTTTTTAATGAAACTATGAGACATGGTAAGTGTGACAGTGTAGACTGTTGTTCAGAAAACATCCTCCTCCCTCCTCCTCCCCCTGAGGGCTCATATATGGCCAGGCCCCTTAGAGGTGGGCTCGGTACAGGCCTAGCTTTGTCCAGGGAATTCAGTGAGCATGAAACAGTAAAGGCCTGACCTGGCCTATTCACCCTGAGAAGAGCCAGATCCCCATGGCCACTGCCTTTGATGCTCTCCCTCCTTCCCCTGGTGACATCTGCCAAACCTGGACAACCTTCAGGGGAGGGCATGAGAACAGACATGCCTATAGTGAGCAACAGAGCCTGGGGGGTCTACTGTGTCTGTTACACCTGGGTGTGTCTTGGTTAGTGTTGTGTCACTATAAAGGAATACCTGGGGATGGGAAACATATATATATATACGTATATATATATAAAGGTTTATTTGGCTCATGGTTCCAGTGACCGAAAAGGTCTAGATTAGGCATTTGCCCCGGTGAGACTCAGGCTGCCTTTACTCTTGGCAGAAGGCAAAAGGGGGCCGGCATGTGTGAGTCTCGCCTGCCAGGGGAACAGGGGAAGTAGAGGAGCCAGGCTCTTCAATTAACAGTTCTTGAGGGAGTGAATAGCACGAGAATTCCTTACCCCCAAGGAAAGACATCCTCTACCCATGAAGGACCCGCCCCCCTCCCCACACCTCCCACCTCCCCTGGGACCCACCATCAACACCAGGTCAAGCCTTGATGTGAGGTCTGGGGTACAATAACCCAGCCCCGCAGGAGGCCACACACACATACACACACACACACACACAAGCACACTCATGTGCCTCTTGTGAGTCAGACACAGCATCCAACTGCAGGAGGCCTTTGCTTTCAGGAGGGCCACATAGGGACTGCAGGCCTCATGTGGGCCATGGGAGAGCTCTCTTCCTTTAGAGAAAATGAGAGACTATCCGCTGCCTGGAAGCCAGATCCAGAGTCTGAAAATGGATGTTTAATGATAAACAAGAAACTTTTGTCAGCATTGAATGCAGATTTATAATGGATGAAGGACACGCTTGGGTGACCAACACATTCTAGAACGTTGAAATTATAAAGGACCCGTTCAGTTTACAGGCTCTTAATGTTTAAATTATCTTCCGAGTGTTTTCGGACTGAGATTGAGATTAAATCATTCAAGATCTTTTAAAATTAAAACATAAGATCTGTAGAAGGATAATACTCCTGTGCATGAGACCAATGTTCACGTTCATTAGCAAAGGTGAGTTGCTGTGCTCTGAAGCTTGCTTTGTGTGAGAGCAGAGAGGTGAAAATATTTGTTTTTAGGCAGGAAACAAGACAGAAATAACATCTGTGGCTTCCTTTGATCTCAGCAAAGGGCCCCATCCAAGTCCTCTTACTATAACCGGCAGGCCAGTCCTACCCATGAAACAAGCTTTAGCAGAGGAATCACACTTAATATTGGGCCAACAAGTGGAGCTGCAAATTCATTATGATCACTCGGCTACTGGCATGCTCAGCATGAGGGAAAAGATTGTTATGATTAAGGGAATGCTAAGGGATTATGGGAACACTAAGAGATTATGGGAATAGTGAGGGACTGTGGGAACACTGAGGGAGTATGGGAACACTGAGGGATTGTGAAAACACAGAGGGAACAGGGGAACATTGAGGGGTTATGGGAACACAGAGGGAGTATGGGAACACTAAGGGGTTATGGGTACACTGAGGGATTGTGAAAACACTGAGGGAATATGGGAACACTGGGGAGTTATGGGAACACAGAGAGATTATGGGAACACTGAGGGACTGTGGGAACACTAAGGGGTTATAGGAACACAGAGTGACAATGGTAACACTGAGGTAATATGGGAACACTGGGGGGTTATGGGAACACAGAGGGATTATGGGAACACTGAGGGACTGTGGAAACACTAATGGGCTATGTGAATATTGAGGGATTGTGAAAACACTGAGGGAGAATGGGAACACTAGGATATTATGGAAACACAGAGGGATTATGGGAACACTGAGGGACTGTGGGAACACTAAGGGGCTATAGGAATACTGAGGGACAATGGAAACACTGAGGGAGTATGGGAACACTGGGGGATTATGGGAACTCTGGGGGATTATGGAAAAACTAAGAGATTATGGGAACAGTGAGGGACTGTGGGAACTCTAAGAGTTTGTGGGAACACTGAAGGACTGTAAAAACACTGACAGCATATGGGAACACTGGGAGGTTATGGGAACACCGAGGGATTATGGAAACACTGAGAGACTGTGGGAACATTAAGGGGTATGGGAGCTCTGAGGGACTAAGGGAACACCATGGGATTATGGGAGCACTAAAGGATTATGGGAACACTGAGGGATTATGGGAACACTGGAATTATGGGAACACTGAGGGACTGTGGAAACACTAAGGTGTTATGGGAATGCAATGGGACTGTGCGAACACTAGGCGTTACAGAAACACCGATGTATTGTGAGAACACTCAGGGAGAATAGGAACACTAAGAGATTATGGTAACACTAAGAGATTCTAGGAACACTAAGGGACTGTGAGAACTCCAAGGGATTGTGGGAAAACTACATAGTTATGGGAACACTAATTGGTTACAGAGGGAAAGAACCACTAGGAAGTATGTATGTATAAAAGGGAATTTATTAGAAAGGCTTGACTCACAGAATTTCAAGGTGAAGTCCCACGATGGGCCATCTGCAAACTGGGCAATGAGAACAACTGGTAGCACAACTCAGTCCAGTCTGAGAGTCTCAAAACCAGGGAAGCCAACACTGCAGCCCTCTGAAGACAAAAACCCAAAAGCCCCCAGGTGGCCACTGGTGCAAGTTCCAGAGTCCAAAGACTGAAGAGTCTGAAGTCTGATGTCCAAGAGAAGGAGGAGGGGAAGCACATCTGACCAGGGAAGAAAGAGAGAGAGTGGGGAAACTCAGAGAACCACTTATCCCCCTTCACCTGCCTGCTTGGTTGTAGTGTCCACAGCAGCTGATTGGATAGCACCACCCATATTAGGGGCTGGACTTCCTCTCCCAGTTCACTGACTCACATGTCAAAATCCTCTGGAAAGACCCCCACAGACACACCCAGAAACAATGCTTCACCAGCCATCTAGGCATTCCGCAATCCAGTCAAGTTGACACCTAATATTAGCCATCACTCTGGGTTTATAGGAACACTAAGGCATTGTGGGAACACTGAGGCATTGTGGGAACACTAAGGGATTGTGGGAACGCTAAGAGATTATGGGAACACTAAGGGATCATGGAGCCACTAAGGGATTGTGGGAACACTGAGACATTGTGGGAACACTAAGACATTATGGAAACACTAAAGGATTGTGGGAACACAGAGGCATTGTAAGAACACTACGAATCATGGGAACGCTAAGGAATTATGAAAACACTAGAGATTGTGAGAACACAGAGGCATCATGGGAACATTAAGGAATTATAGAAACACCAAGGGACTGTGGCAACACTAAGGAATTATGGAAACACTAAGAGATTGTGAGAACACTGAGGCACTGTGGGAAAATTAAGGAATCATAAAAACACCAAGGGATTGTGGGAACACTAAGAGATTATGGAACACTAAGAGATTATGGAACACTAAGGAATTATGGAAACACTAAGAGACTGTGAGAAAACTGAGGCACTGTGGGAACACTAAAGAATTATGGAAACACCAAGGTATTGTGGGAACACTGAGAGATTATAAAACACTAAGGAATGATGTAAACACTAAGGGATTGTGGGAACACGGAGGCATTGTGGAAACACCAAGGGATTGTGGGAATGCTAAGGGATTGTGAGAACACTGAGGAATTATGGAAGCACTCAGGAATTATATGAACACTAAGGTAGTTTTCAAAAGCCAAAACCAACAGCTGGCTTTTAGTAGCCTCTCTAAACCCCACGTGTATGGGGGCTCTAACATGACCCTTCAGTGCATGGACTCCTTTGCTGACCCCAAGTGGTTTCATCGTGTGGAGCATGCAGTCACAGTCACAGGCTTCAGAGATGACCCACTCCCATTTGAGCATTCACAGGTCACTGACACCTTCTGTCTGAGTGTCCTCATCTGTAAACTGGTGATGACAGGCGCTGCTGGAGATTCTAGGTTTGTTATGAGGATTGAGCTTGCTAGCGTAGATCAATGGTTCTCAAACAGTCATCTCTGAGTCAGAGACATCAGTTTGACCCAGGGACTGGTTTAAAATGTTCATCCTCAGGCCCTGCTCTAGCCCTGCTGAATCAGAAGCTCTGGGTGGGGCCAGCATCTGTGTTATCTGTATTACGAATGATCCCTTCAGGTGACTCTGACTCAGTCAAATTGTGGGACATTGATGTCTGACATATCTACTTGGCACATGGTAAGCACTCAGCCCATGGGGGGAGATATATGTCATAGATCGTGACAGCATTTGCTATATTTGTTGTTATTAAATAGAATTATATTTATTATTCTTATTTTATTATTATTATCTGAATTCAGGTGGGCCATCCTTTTTTTCTCTCCATCTTCCCCTGACCCCGCCCCTCCTCAGGAAGAAGATTTTATGCAAAGAAAATCTGTTAAGTCCTCGATCCCAAAGCAAGCAGGACTTTTGCCTGAGATGTCCACTCAGGCCCCCAAACCAGACAGTCAGCGAAGGGGGCAGTGTGGGTTCTGTCCTGGCAGACAGGCAGGACGTTGGATGGTAACAGGCCCCTAGCATCTGCGCCTGCCTCGTTAATCTATACACTGAAGAAAACCAGCTTTCCTTCTATTTACTTCTTTCAATTTGTTGTGGAAGAGCTTCTTTCCTCGGCCCTCCAGTAAATCCTGGCCCACAGCATCCCACCCACAAAGCAGGCAGGTGACCCAGCGCAGCAGAGGCCTTTCAGGTGGCCCCAGACTGCCAGGAATGAGCTGCCCATCTCCGATGCTGGCACAGGACAGATAAGGAGAAATATTGCAGAGGGAAACAAGGCTTTGCAGAGAGTTTGTTTATGTGTTTCTGTGCTTGCATGATTTTCTGTTTACTAGAGATTCTCAGAGCACAGTGCATGAAACCAGCAAGAGAAGCCACAGTCCTGCTCAGCTGCCTTCCCCCAGGGGAGATCCCTTCAGGGCAGAAACGGAAGCTGTGCAGCTCCAAGGCAGAGTCCGCCATGCCTGAGGGCCACCCACACCTGAGACCCACTCACCTCATGGGCTGCGGCTCTTCCCAGACCTCTAGATGTACGGGTTCAGGTGTGGGAATTCAGAACTACACATGCTTCCTAGAAACTCACTTGTCAGTAAATTTCATCTCTACTAAATGAGGACATAATTTGCAAACCTAAAGTCAGGAGCTCTAAGCAAAAGTATTTTTGCTTTTGTTGACAAGTAGAAATGATAGGAAACTGACTATAAAGATAGGAGCCCAGCTACACTGATTTCTCTTGATTGTTAAGGCATCATTGGGTCCCAGGCAGGACAGGTTCCTAAGTCGGGTTCCCAGGACATCTAAGATGGGCTGGCGGGGGGTGAGGGGGAGAGAAAGATGGAGAGAGACTCAGTCCCCCCTTCCATCTGCATCCCAGAGGCTCCTGTTGATGGATGTATCACTTTGGACTGCAAGCTCCTCTTCTGGTGCCGCTAACTCCCATTCATGTCTTGGTGGCCGTGCCTTGGAGGGAGGCCAAAGCCGTGGTTCCCAAGGAAGTTATAAGCATCAGACAAAGGTGTTCCATGAAGAGTCCTGTGGAAAATGCACAGTGTTTTCATACTGATAAGCACACAGCATGTGAGACACTCTGCTGGTCATTTATGTAGGGACACATCACAGGGAGGAGCTGGCCTGTACACCCTTGCTGACCACTGTCCACTCCACAGCCGTTCTCTCCAGCTTTGTACAAGAACCAGAATAGAAGCAATTGTGTGCTAAGCTAGGTACAACCACGCACAGTACCTCTGACTGAGTTTTGAAATGAAGAAAGTGGAATGGACCCTCATGTCTTCAATCAAATGTGCTTCTTAAGAAACATGTAGTCCACACACCATATGGACGATCACGAGATCACCAAGGGGGCTCTCCAATGTTTATATCAAGTGGGGGAACACATCTTCCCCTCCTGCCCCAGAGGCATTTATAGGAGCAACGCAATAAAAAGGGAAAGGAGATGGAATCAGAGAGAAACCTATGAAAAGGATTAAGCTTGTTAAAATAAGAGCCATTCATGAAATAGACAGCACCAGCACCAGGCACAAATTGACAACATCTTTCTCAGATTCAGATATTTGCTAGAATGATCATTCCACTATTGATAATATTTAATTATTAAAATCTTTTCCGCAAATGAAATGCGAACTAGTTTTCTGGATGACAGCCTGTTATTAACTAATGCAGCTAAGTAATTTCAGTGACTATCATGCATGAAAATAGAAAAATAATTTGGCTCTTTATAGTAAAACAATACAACTGAGGCAAAAATGGTAAAAAGATGGTCAAAATCAACATATCAAAATATAAGATGTAGTTTCAAAGTGACGTTATCCCATGATTGACGCTTTGAAGTGAAAAGTTCCAAATCTGAACATGCAAACAAACACACGAGAGGCAGTTAATGTGCAGCCGAGGCAGGACTTCTTGGCCTCAGCTGAAGGAGGTTTGGTCCCCAGCCTCCCCTTCTTGCAAATTCTCCCTGTCCTCAGGCTCCCCTGTCTCCATTTGAAGACTATAATAAGCAACAAGGATTAAAATGTGTCCTCTCCCAGAGGAATTTGCATTTTAATGAAAGACAAAACTTGACTCCACAGGAAAGTATCAGCAAACAAGGGAATTTCAGGAATCAGAAAACCACCACGGTGCTAGCGGAAATTGGGGCTGAGGTTAGGGAACCTTCTGGAATGTCAGCTTGCCTGCAGCCCACCCCAGGGCCCATTGCCTTCCCTGGATTTGGGAAGGGAAAACCTCATTCTCAGCTGCAGGCTTAGCTCACACACAAACATCTTGCCTGTGCAGAAGTCGATGCAATTTAAGTCAAATGATCACGATATAAACGAACCAGAAGCCTGAAACCAGGATTTAAAAATATATATATTGTGATTTTATTATTCTGTGATATACCCTCTTAAACATGCATTGTAGAGCTTAACAGGATATATTTTGGCCTAGGACAGTCCCAGAGCAACCACACAGTCTATCTAAAACTTTAATTTATGTTTTTGACTATTCGAGGAAATCTCTATAAATCATTTTCATCCAATATATGCATTAGTGATTCCCACCAGACCCACCAGTCACTGCGACCTCACGATAAGAGGCCTGTTTCTCAGCGTTTTACTCAATTAACTTCATAAGCCTAAATTTGGCTTCACAGCAACAGCGTTAATGAAATGAAAGCTTGTGCCCTGATATCAATTGGCTGCTTCCTGCCTAGACATTGCGGTTTTGCATCAACCCTTTTCCGAGGCAGGTCATCCTTCAAACACTAACGCAAAATTCCCATTAAAGTTATTGCTTTAAGTAATGCTGCAGGGAGTGCTGAGGCCCCAGGTCACCCTCCCAGCAGACAAAGTCCCTGCAAGAGAAAATGAGCTACCAGCCACCGCACAGTGTCACGAGAGAAAAGCAGTGTTCTGTCTCCTGCTGAAACAGGAAGCACCTAAGATGGACTAGGGGAGAGGCTGGGGTGTAGAAGCTCACTGTAGGTCACTGCTGTGTGCCCACCATCCCTGCCCCAGTCCCTTGGTCTATAACATAAAATCTGGCCAGGCGTGTTGGTTGGCTCATGCCTGTAATTGCAGCACTTTGGGAGGCCGGGGCAGGAGACTCACTTAAGGCCAGGAGTTTGAGACCAGCCTGGGCAACTTAGCGAGGCCTCATCTCTACAAAAAAATAAAAATAAAGAATTAGCCGGGAGTGGTGCTGCATGCTTGTAGTCTCAGCTCCTCGGGAGGCTGAGGCTGAGGGATCACCTGAACCCAGAAAGCTGAGGCTGAGGTAAGCCTTGATTGTGCCACTGCACTCTAGCCTAGGCGACAGAGTGAGACCATGACTCAAAAATTTTCAATAACATAAAAATCTGCAGAGTTCTCTGACACAGTGCAACTCCATTGAAACATGGCTATTACATAAGATAGTGCCCCACAGGGACGCAGGCATAGGCACGCCCGGGGATCAGGGTGGCCAGCAGCACACCTTGGGTGCTGAAAGTATTTCCCCAGCTGCGGCATCCTCTCCGTTGGCACCAGGAACTCTGTATAAGCTGCCCACCCATCACTGCACCAACAGACTGGATGGTAAACTGACATTGTTAAGTAGCCTTTGCTCCACCCTTGATTAGAAACTGTCTTTAATTAAAACACCACATCAGAATTCTGCACCAGTTCCATCCTGGCTCTCCTAAGTGCTTTGTACAAAACATTAACTCTGGAATCTCATTACACATTTGCAACCCCTGTGACAAACATAAATGATAATTTAGCTCTAATGCCTTCTTGAGCAAGCCGAATTTTTAAAGGCTCATGAGTGATAGTAACTTACTGAGGGAAATGTGTAAGTGCTGGATGTGAAAGTCCTTACTCTTTAAACAAAGAGTTAGAGAGGGTGTTGCAGTGGGCTAACCCTGTCATCACAGGGCTCTGGTCCCACGGCTCTCAGAGGATGCTCCCCTGGAACCTAGCAGCTCAAATTCGGCATTGGTTCCCAGCAAGCCCAAGTCCCTAGGTACCAACAAGATGGACGTGGGTGATCCTTGCTTTGGGAAGCCGAAGGAATTAAGAGATTCTGAACTGTGTGGTTCATTTGCCCACAGGGGCAACCTGGAGTGATTTGCATTGCAATGTTAGAGAAGACCCTTCATGGAGAGAAAATACGGATGTCTTGGGATGGCAGATTTGATGAACAAGCGCTCGGAGGTCTGTGGCCACAGGGTCTGAATCTTGCACATTGCTTTTGACGGATCGCACACGGCTAGCCATGCCCACTGGCCATACTCATAGCCCCTCCTAATGGGACGGCCTTGCACCCCATGACCCCTTTCTCTCTGACCTTTGATGACCAATGCTGGGCCCTTGACTGGAGCCAAGAAGAGCTGAGCCTTATGTTCACTGATAACCTGTGAAGGGACCTGGAGAGAAAAGCTCCAGTCAAGCAGGGGCAAGCTGTGCCAGCCAGATGCTCAGAACAGAAAGTACAAATCTGGGAGACAGACCCAGACTGGTAGCAGTGGAAGCTGAAGCTGACACCATGGGTGAACGCCATGGAAGGAGAAAGAACCTTGGGAGGCCTGAGGTAGCTGAGGCTGGGAGAAAGCTAAGCTTGGCTTATGAAGAAGTCATAAGAAAGGAGAGACCAGGAGAGAGTGGAATGGGCCCCGAGGGAAGCAGAACCCATGAGACACTGTGCCATGTTCAGGAGAAGTTCAGAGAGTTAGGCACGGGCTCCTTAAATCCTGCAGCCTCCAGATCAGGTCCCAGGAGACATGGGACAAGTGGTTCTGGCTGAGGACCTTCAAGATAGGACAGCATCCTTGTTTCAAGTCTAATCTCATGATTCGTGACTCCACCTGGAGCTGGCCTGAGCCTTGCCCCCAAAAACTAAGGTGATATTCCAGAACCACTGTGGGTCAGCCAGGACATCTTTGACCCTTTTGCATACGGTGCTGATGAAGAACAAAGGCCTGTTTGTTGCCATCACAAAACTCTTTCCTTACTGTGTTTCATTCCCATCTAGATAATATCTGTCCCCTGTGTGTGGATGCAACCGTTTCAGAAAATGCTTCTTGAGAGTGTGGCTCCAGCCCTCTCTGTCTCCCAGGGAGCCTGGGACCTCAGTTCACTGACCAGCAGCATGATTCCCAGCAAATCAACCTCTGAGCCTTCATTTTCTCAGTCTGAAAACAAGAAAAATACTCTCTACTCCCGTGCGTTATTTGGAAGGTCAAGTGGGATAGAACGGTGATTTGTAAACTGTAAAGTGCTACAAAATGGAAGGCATTTTTAAATGATTGTTATCTAATTGTTAGCTTCCATTTGCCACACCCACTTGTAACCCTCAAAGCTCAAATGTCCAACATTTCAGAAAGAATGGTACTACACCAATAATATAGGTGCAAAGCATATTATAAGTGAATAATCTATATGTCCAGTAGTGAAATATAGGCTTTGCCATATCATAAATAACCCACAAAAGAAGGCTCCTCCCTTTGAGCTGGGTGTGGTGGCTCATGACTGTAATTTTCAGCACTTTGAGAGACTGAGGCAGGAGGATCACTTGAGGCCAAAAGTTTGAGACCAGCCCCTGGGCAACAAAGTGAATCCCAATTACTCAGGAAACTGAGGCAGGTGGATCACTTGAGCCCAGGAACTCAAGACGACAGTGAACTGTGATCATGCCACTGCATTCCAGCTTGGATGATAGTAAGATCCTGTCAAAAGAAAAACAGAAAGAAAGAAATCTACCTTCCTGTCATCTGGAACATGCTTTGGAATCCTTTGTTTCATAGTACAAAATAGTGTTGCTAGATCCTTCTCAGGGCTTTAGAAAAACAATGCATCAATTATAAGCATTCCACAAACATTCATTAAATAAGTAGCCAAACTTAAACAGTCACAAAATATTCCTCCATATAAATCATGAAAAGCATGATCACATCACCATCAGAAATCCAACAGCAGATTATTATTAACAATGCTATTTTAAGGCCAAAATCAAGTACTAAGTATATATCTGCTTGTTTTCAGTAGACAAAATAAATATAAAATAGCATTTGATTGGCATCTACTGGATAAGACAAAAACACTTGTGCAAGCAAGAAAATATTCTTAACTCTGTACCTTTCCAAAATGCATTTGTCTGTTCCTGGGCAGTCAGGGGAGGTGGGCAGGGCTAGATTCAAGGAGGAAGAGGTTGAGCCCCAGAAACACACATCTTCAGGATGAGTCAACCCCAGTGCATGGGTGGAAGGAGACAGTAAGAAAGCACTGTTGGCCAGGCACGGTTGCTCAACCTTTAATCCCAGCACTTTGAGAGGCCAAGGCGAGAGGATTGCCTGAGTCCGGAGGTTCGAGACCAGCCTGAGCAACGTGGTGAGACCTCATCTCTACAATAAATCAAAAAATAAACCGGGCATGGTACCAGGCAGCTCTAGTTCCAGCTACTTGGAAGGCTGAGGCAGAAGGATCACCTAAGCCCAGCGGGTCAAGACTGCAGTAGCCATGAGTGTGCCACTGCACTCCAGCCTGGGCAACAGAGCGAGATTCCAACTCAAAAAAAAAGAATGAAAAAGTAAAAAAGAAAGCACTGTCTTCCCCAGCAAGCATCCCACTCCTCAGGCAGCTGCTCTCCCGGACAATTGTCGGAAGGGGCAGGGCTTGGTACTAAAGCTTATTAAAAATCCTCTCCTTGCTCAAAATCAACATGTAAACCCCTCCTATATATAAAACAACACTTCCTGTAAACAAGTGCTCATCTACCCTCCTCTGAGGGTCATTACAGGTTCAGAATACACCTTTTTTTCCAATCCCCAGAGAAATTAGGAAAATAAAAACAATCAAGCAAATGTTCATAAACCTCCATTTATTCAGTTTAAAGGATTTCTCTTTATTCTGAAACTACATCTTTTCAGCCTTAAATATTCCTTTATTTTATAAAATGATGGTGATATTAGACAGTGGCATTTTTATATGCAATTTGAAAAATAGAAAAAATAGGCAGGGCTCAGTGGCTCAGCCTGTAATCCCAGCACTTTGGGAGTGGATTGCCTGAGTCTGTGGGTTCAAGACCAGCCCAGGCAACTTGGCGAGATCTTGTCTCTACAATAAATCAAAAACGAACTGGGCGTGGTAGTGCATGCCTATAGTTCCGGTTACTTGGAAGGCTGAGGCAGGATAACCGGAGCCCAGCAGGTCGACGCTGGAGTGGCCGTGAGTGTGCCACTGCACTCCAGCCTGGGTGACAGAGTGAGACTTCAACTCAAAAAAAAAAAGAAAGAAAGAAAATGAAAAAAATAGCAAAACAGGAGCAGCCAGTCCATCCTCAGAAGCTAGAACATGAGCCCAGTGTCACACACGCCGCTGTATGCTACAAGTTGAATGGAAATAGCGTGAGAAAGCTAGCTTATAATAATTTTTAAAAATTTATCTGAATGTGTTCTATGAATAATTTATGAAACGTGTTTAGCAAAAAGTACAATTTTTTCTTGCTCTTTGTTGATGAAACTTTAGCTCCTCAATGTACCACATCTTTTCATTTAACTCCTTTTAACTTTGAGAGTTTCTCACACTCAAATGTTGGCAATGGTTTAAGTTTCAAGCCAAGATAAAGTCTCACCTATGAAATTTAAATTGCCACCTTTTGAATAATAATAAAAAGGATGTTATCTGGAAGAGATATACATTATGCTTTGTAAAACTGCTAACCTTTTCAGTCTGCCTGTTTTTCTAATTCACTAGCCTTTTACATAGAGTAATGCTAATGTTCTCTTTTTAGCATTCATCCTCTTATCAGTGGGTTTAGTTAAGAGCACTTGAAAGTAGATATGAACTTCCAAGGCCAGATTTGGTATTGTAAGTAGCATCATTAATTCGCACACCATCTTCTTCTTTTTTTAATGTTTATTTTAAAGATGTGGGATAAAATTCAGGGTTAGGTATACAAATGGTAATTGTACAGGTAAAGTTTGGGCTTCACTTTGGTCCCCACTTCACCTGGTTTGAGATCAGGTACCCTTATTGATGAAGGGTGTTCTCCCCACCCCCACCTCCCCCACCCCCCACGGCAGTTTCCCATTACTGCCAATCCCTTTCTTATAGTATTATGATAATTGTTTAGGGTCCGCTTATAAGTGAGAACATGTGGTACTCAGTTCTTTGTTTATGTGATAGATCACTAAGTATTCTAGACTCTAAGTTCATCCAAGTTGCTGAGAAGTTTGTAATTTTGTCCTTCTTTATGGCTGCACAATATTTAATCATGTATATGTACCACATTTTTTTTATCCAGTACAGTTTTGATGGGCAGCACGGTTGGTTCCATGTTATTGTTATTGTGACTAATGCTGCAATAAAAATGCATGTGCGGGTATCTTTTTTGCAGAGTGATTTGAGTTCCTCTGGGTATATTCCCAATAAGGGGATTGCTGGGTTGTATGGAAGGTCAATTTTTAGATCTTTTAGGAATCATCACCCTGTTTTCCACAGAGGCTCTGCTAGTTTATACACCCATCAACAGTGTAGAAGCATTCCCTTTTCTCTCCATCCTCTCCAGCATCTGTTGTTTTTCGAGATATTGATGATGGCCATCCTGACTGGAGTTAGGTGGTATCTCAGTGTTTTTTTGTTTTTGTTTTTGTTTTGAGTTGAAGTCTCACTCTGGTGCCCAGACTGGAGTGCAGTGGCACACTCATGTCCACCCCAGTGTTGATCTGCTGGGCTCCAGCGATTCTTCCGCCTCAGCCTTCCAAGTAGCTGGAACTACAAGTGCGCACTACCACACCCAACCAACTTTTTATTTATTGTAGAGACGAGGGCTTGCCAAGTTGCTTGGATTGACCTCAAACCCGCGGGCTCAGGCAATCCGCTCGCCTTGGCCTCCCAAAGTGCTGGGATTACAGGCTGAGTCCCTGAGCCCAACCATAGTGTGGTTCTAATTAGCATTTCTTTGATGATTAGTGCTGCACAGCATTTTTTCATGTGTCTGTTGGTTGCTCGTAAGTCTTCTTTTGAGAAGTGTCTATTCATATCTTTTACCCACTTTGTAATGGGACTATTTGTTTTTTTCTTTTTGTCACGTTTGAGTTCCTTGTAGATCCTAGATGTTAGGCCTTTGTCAGACATACAGTTGGCAAATATTTTTACCCATTCTGTGGGCTGTCTTCCTGCTCTCTTGATGGTTTCTTTTGCTTTGCAGAAACTTTTCAGTTTGATGAGGTCCCACTTGTCTATCTTATCTCTTATGACAAGATCAGGAATTGGTTACCAGTTCCAAGTTCTATAAGGGTGCTTTCTGCATTTTCTAAGGTTCTTATAGTTTGAGGTTTTATGTTTAGGTCTTTGACATATTTAGAGTTGATTTTTGTGTATAGTGATAGGTGGTGGGCTTTTTTTAATCTTCTGCAAGTCATCAGCCAGTTTTCCCAGCACCATTTACTGAGTAAGTTTTTCTCTCCCCAGTGGTTATTAGTGGAGGTTTTGTCAAGGATGAGTTGGTTGAGAAATTGAAGTTTTGCTTCTGGATCTCTAATCTGTTCCATTGGTATATATGCCTGTTCTT
>CAUYQG010189087.1:0-21032 GCA_963574415.1 Tarsius wallacei | reverse complement strand
CTAAGAGTTTATATAATATATCAAACGTGAGCTAAGAGTTTATATAGAATACAGTGCAGCAGACGTGAGGTAGGGGTTCACAGCAAATATAGTTTTTCTAAGTTTTCCTGGGTACTTCAATTACCATACACTTGGTGGCTTAATGAAGCAAAAATGTGGCTGGGAGCAGTGGCTCACACCTATAATCCCAGCATTTTGGGAGGCCAAGGTGAGAGGATTGCCTGAGCCCATGGGTTTGAGACCAGCCTGGGCAACTTGGTGAGACCTCGTCTCTACAATAAGTCAAGAAAAATTAGCTGGGTGTGGTGGCGCATGCCTGAGTTCCAGCTACTTGGAAGGCTGAGGCAGAAGGGTCTCCTGAGCCTAGCAGGTCAAGGCTGCAGTGGCTATGAGCGTGCCACTACACTCTAGCCTGGGCAACAGAGTGAGACTCTGACTCAAAAAGAAACAAAAATGTATTTTCTTACAGTTCTGGAGTTCAGAAGATTAAAATTAAAATGTCATAGAGTCATTTTCCCTCTTTCAGCTATAGGAAAGGATTCTCCCTTGCCTCTTCCAGCTTCTAGTAGCAGCTGGCATTCCTTGGCTGGTGTCTGCGTCACTCTGGTCTCAACCTCCATCTTCTCACTTTCTCCTCCTGTGTCTGTAATCTCTCTCTCTGCCTGTCTCTCGCAAAGCTTCGTATGATTGCACTGCGGACCCACCTGGATAATCCAAGATTATCCTCATGACAAATGGGTTGTCAATCACATCCACAAAGACCCTTTTACCAAATCAGGGAACGTTCATAGATTCTGGGATGTAACATGGATATCTTTTGTGACAGGCTACCACAGCATCTTTGCATGTGTCCTTAAGAACCATGAATGATGTTTTCAGTGAGGAATATGTGGGTTTACCTGAAGATTGGCAATATAGAAAGAAAGATCTGGGGTTTAATCAATGCACATAAAGAAGGCAAAGATTGCACCTAATTCAATATTCATTTTGGTAACTAGTATAAAGATATAGCATCTGACAAACCAGTCCCAAGCATTGACTATCTTTCTAAGATACAATGAATCAAAATTGTGGACATACTTTACCCTAATTAATTTTACCTTTTGGGCAGAATAATGTTTGGTAAAATATTTAAAACACATAACAAGTTGTTTTCCACTAAACCTCCCAAATAATACCCCCAAATGCCCTCCAGTTTGCCTTCAGTGCCATATTGCTATGTTTTCTATGTGTGTCATAATATATACATATTTTTTCAGTTGGAGTCTCACTCTGTCACTCAGGCTGGGGTGCAGTGGCACAATCACAGCTCACTACAGCCTCGGTCTCCTGATTCACTGGGACTACAAGCATGTGCCACCACATCAGCTAATTTTTTCTTTTCTTTTTTTGTAGAAATGCAGACTTGCTATGTTGCCCAGACTGGTCTCAAACTCCTGGGCTCAAGCAATCCTCCCACTTCAGCCTCCCACAGTGCTAGGATTGTAGGTGTGAGCCACCACACCTGGCCAGTACTATGATCTTTTTTTAAAAGACTGAGAAGCACTGATCTGGAGAGACAGCGATCCTAGTGGAATGTCTACAATTCAGAAGAGGGAATGGTGAAGGAGGGACCAGGGAGAAGAAGTGTCTCGCCTTTGGGAAACAGACCCCACCTCAAAAGTTGGGAGATTCTCCAAAAGAAGTAGGTTTAGACAGTGAGTGACCAAAACAGATGATAATTGTCCACAACAGATCAATAATGTCAAATGCCACTGGAAAATGAAGTAAAGTAGGAAAATCAGGCACTGGACTCGGTCATTGGAAAGCACTGGAAATGCCAGCAAGGTCAATACCAGCAGACTGACAGAGAAAGGACACACAGCAGGATACTGCAGCATGAATTGGGAGGGGAGGTGTATGCAGAAAGAGATACTGCTTCTCACGAAGATTATTGTTTGATAACGAGAGAAAGTGGCAGAAGGAGAAGGCAGTTCTTTGGGTAGGTGTCAGGCTTGGGTGTGTTTCTACGTTAAAGCTAAATAGCCAGCCCACAGGGAGTGTTTAAAGATGCAAACATTAAGCCAGGCGCAGTGGCTCATGCCTGTAATCCCAGCACTCTGGCGGCAAGGCAAGAGGACTGCCTGAGCCCAGGGGGTCGAGACCAACCGAGGAGTATTAGAAATGAGAAAAGCTCATTGGTCTCGACCCCCTGAGCAACAAAGTGAGACTTCATCTCTACAATAAATCAAAAAATTAGCCAGGCATGGTGGCACGTGCCTGTATTTCCAGCTACTCCAGAGTCTGAGGCTGAAGGATCGCCTGAGCCCAGTAGGTCGAGGCTGTGGTAGCTGCGAGCATGCCACTGCACTCCAGCCTGGGCAACAGTGTGAGACTCCTAATTTAAATTAAAAAATTAAAAAAATAAAGATGCAGATATTGGTAATGGCAAATGAAGGCATACACTTAGCAAAGAACTGAAAGAAGCTGGTAGGGGTGAGACTGCACCCAGATAAAAGGCTTGGTCTTGGACAGATGTCCATTGGCCAGAAAGAAAGCATCAATGGAGTGACAGATAATTTTACCGGTCAGAAATCGAAGCTGAGGTGGCTCTGCTAGGCTCCCTCTTTTCTTTGTTTCCCAGGAATATAAACCGAGGAGTATTAGAAATGAGAAAAGCTCATTGGATTTAACAATGGGAAGGTCACTCATGACTTTTGCAAGGGCAGATTTAGTGCTTTATTCAGCCAAGAGATGTTCGTCTTCCTGGTGACCAGAGTACTAGACGGAACTTCCCATGACAGAAGACCTGGAGTCAAGATTTAACTCTTCACCAAGTTAGCTCATCATGAGAGCACCGTGCAGATGATGAAGAAAAGAAAATAAAGATGGGCAACCCCTTCGGGTCCCTTCCCACTGTGGGAGCTTTTCTGTCCTCTCAATAAATCCTGCTTAAAAAAAAAAGAAAAGAAAAAGAAAAAGAAAGAAGCTGGATGAGATGGTGGCTAAGGTCATGTCCAACACTTACATTTTTATTTTTCTGTGTTCAAGGCACAGAACTGGTCATGCATGAGATATAAAGACCCAGTCGGAGGCAGAAATGGGTCCCTCAAGGATGCCATAGATGCAAAAGCAAGTAATTCCTAGGAAAAAAGCCACCCTGGAGTGTTCCTTCCTGAGTCAAGGTCTGCTGTCAGAAGGAATTTGGCATTTATATTTCAAGGGAAAGAAATGTGTCTAATTTCTGGTATGATTTTTTAAAATTTCTCAGTGTCAAACAGCTTAGAAACGTCAAGATCTTTGAACATCTCATAAAGTTATTTATCAGTATGAGAAATGTGAGGAACAAATAAGCCACAAATTTAGGGGTTTACTCCGTGGGCAAATTTGGTATTATTATTATTATTATTTTTTAGACAGGGTCTCACTCTGTCACTCAGGCTGGACTGTAGTGGCATGATTATGGCTCACCACAGACTCAACCTCCTGGGCTCAGGTAATGCTTCTGCCTCAGCCTCCTGAGTAGCTGGGAATACAAGCATGCATCACCATGTCTGGTTTATTTTTTGTTTTTTGTTTTTTTTTTTATAGAGATGAGGTCTCACTATGTTGCCTCAGCTGGTCTCAAACTCCTGGATTCAAGCATTTCTCCCACATCAGCCTCCCAAATGCTAGGATTATAGGTGTGAGCCACTGGGCCCAGCTGGTGTTAATATATTGTGTGTTGGTACCTTGAGATATTTAACACAACACACTAGTTGGAAAGTTGTGACCGCATGTTATATATTTTAGAACAAAATCAATTCTCCAACTCTTGAGCTAAAGGAACAGAAAATATAAGCACACATAATGAAGACTGTAGAAATGTGACATTTAAAAAGACGTACTATGTTGTCTGATACATCTTCCTGTCAACAAGTTCATTATCATGCGTTCTTTTCATCTGTCCTATTCCACATTTCTAGCTGTCAGTATGTTGATTTTATACCTCCCACCACAAAGCTTAGAAACAGTGACAAGCATTCTTGTATATAATGCATATGCAGAGGAGGACGTTTCTATTGCTTCGTTTAAAAATGCTCCCATGGTTCATTTGTTCAGTTCCAAGTCTTTGGTATCTTGTCACTCCTTTTGAATATACTGATGTCTGGGCTGAGCTCCTTTTCTCAAAAGAAATGTTGAGCTCTGATTAGACTGAAGATGCTGCCAAAGTTACAAAGGTGTGTAAGAAGGAGTGCGGATTATTAATTCCAGAGGCATGGTAAGACCATTCCAATCCATCATCATCAAGACCAAACCACCCACTGTCAGTAACTAATTGTCCACTGTGGGAAATCCGTAGGTGGCTTCTTGCCTCCTGGCAGCCTGACATCTCCTCCTTCTCCTCTAATGTCTCTGAGCTGTCTCCTTGGGAGACAGAGTCACTTCCTTCTTTCACTTCTCACCCATGGTCATGTTGTGTGAGAGGCAGTTGGGCAGCCAATTGTTCTGGAATTTAGGGTTCAGAAGACCTGACTGCAAGCCCACTCGCTGCTTCTTACTGCTGTGCGATCACTGTTTAGCAATCACATCATCAGAAATTGAATGCTTTCCTCTGTAAAAGATTAATGAAAGGCTGGGTGTGGTGCCTCACACCTATAATCCCAGCACTCTGGGAAACCAAGGTGGGAGGATCACCTAAGCCCAGGAGTTTGAGACCAGCCTGGGCAACATAGTGAGACCCTGTTTCTACAAATGATACAAAAATTAGCCACACGTGGTGGTGCACATGTGCAGTCCCAGCTACTAAAATGGCTGGGGTAGGAGGATGACTTCAGCCCAGGAGTTTGAGTCTGCAGTGAGCCATGATCATGCCACTGCTCTCCAACCAGGGCAACAGAGTAAGATGCTGACACGCCCCCCCCCAAAAGTAATCAAACCCACACAACTGACATTGATATTGGGTTGCTGTGAAGAAGGAAAGGAAATAGTGGGCAGGTGAGCGCTTGGCAAACCACCCTGAAGCTTGCTATGGAGGGAAGACAACTCCGAACAGCCTCACTGCCATCCTCCCAAAGCACACACAGCCCTTCCACTCACCCAGGACCACACACGCCAAGGAGACTGCACTGATGCTTCCCGCAAGCCCGTCCCTGCTTTTGAGTGTCTTCAGATGGGGCCCGCCGGCACTCAGGCTGGCTTTTGGGGGCAGTTTCAAACCGATAGTCTAGAGCCTTATTTTTCAGAATTATAAAAGTCACAACAGTGGTCATTTGAAAACGATGTTTAATCCTCTAACAAAACAAACACTGATCAACATGGAATTATTGGATCTGTCCTGTTTGACCAAAAAAAAAAAAAATCAAGTCCAAAAAAATAACATTTTAATATCTCCCTAAATGATCCAAGGACTGCTATTTGTGTTCAACGTGTTTATTAAGTCAGTGCACAACTCCATCCCATTTTGGGATCTGAAGTGAGGCTAATCCCCCAGTCTAGGAATAATTCACTAGGAGAGTATGTTGTGGAATTATTTTTTCTCTCAAAGGGTCACTGTTATTATCTATTTATCACCTGATAAGCTTCCATTAAAACTCCTGAATTAAGTTTTCAAATATTCTGGACCCACGGTTATCCCCTTAGTCAAATAAGGATCCCAGGAATAGATATCCATGTTCTGTGTTATCCAAGATTGAGTCTGATTGTGTATTTATCACTGGAGTACAGAAGTGGAGTCACTTTTTTACTCACACGGTGGCTCACACCTGTCATCCCAGCACTTTGAGAGGTAGAGACAAGAGGACTGCATAACTCCGGGGGGTATTAGACTAGTCTGGGCAATTTGGCAAGACCTTGTCTCTACAATAAACCAAAAAGTTAGGCTGGCATGGTGGTGCATGCCTTTAGTTCCCACTGAGGTAAAGAATCACCTGAGCCCAGCAGGTCGAGGCTGCAGTGCATGCCACAGCACTCCAGCCTGGGTAACAGAGTGAGACTCCAACTCAAAAAAAAAAAAAAAAAAAAGCGGACTCATCACAACTTCAAAAAACCACACCCAGGATCACCAACGTGCATTGCTATGCTGTGAATATGTCCAACTTCCAAATAAAGCGCTGTCACCTCAGAAATCAAAATTTCTTTAAAATTTTATTCTATATTAACTTCGCAGCAACTTGGATGTATTTAGAATCTGTAATACTCAGTGATTTATCACAGAAACAAAGAACCGAGTACCACATGTTCTCATGCATAAACAGGCCCTGAACATTTACCATACTACTTTAAGAAAGGGATTGGCAGTCACCAGAAACAGCTGGGTGCGGGGCGACACATATCATCCATAAGGGTACCTGATCTCAAGCCAGACGAAGTGGGGACCAAAGGGAGGCTCAAACTTTACCTGTACAGTGACCACTTGTATATCCAATCCTGAACTGTACACCACTTCTTTAAAATGAAATAATGAAAAATAAAATAAAAATTTAAAAAAGTTTATCCTATAATAATCTTTTCTTATAAATCAAATATCATTTGATGGTACCACATTACAGTAGCCAATTACTTCTTTTAAAAAGCGTTTTTATTTTTCTCAATTTCATTTTCATCATATGATTCAAAATAAATGGCATTCAGTTCATAGAGTTTTCCCATTTATTATCTCATTTGATTGTCAGATTTCTGCCCCTCTACTACAGATAAGGAATCAGATTTATAGCACAGTGCTAGTTCAAAATAGATATATATACTGAGTGAACCAATGAATCAATCAGTGCCGGTTTTAAGTGACTTGCCCAACTTGAATCAGTGGAAAGATCAGGCTTGAACCTGTCTCTTTGGTTCACTGTTCTTTCCACTGCACCACATTCCATCTACTCTTAGTAACACAAGAAAAATTTGAGTTAATTGTCACATCTCTTATGTACAAGTACCTGATTACCCTTCTTCTCACGTACCAGTGGAATTGTAAATTTCAGATTCCAAGGAAATGTACTGAAATGTTCTTTATGATTGAGTCCTAGAAATTCTCCTCCCTCCCCCCCCCCCGCCTTCTTTCTTTCGCAAGGTTGCACTCTATTGTACAGGCTGGAGTACAGTGGCAGGATCACAGGCCTGACCTTCTGGGCTCAGGTGATCCTGCAGCCTCCCTGAGACTACAGGCGTACACCACCATGCCTAGTTAATTTTTTTTGTATTTTTTATAGAAATGTGGTCTCACTATGTTGCCAGGCTGGTCCCGAACTCCTGGCTTCAAGCAATCCTCTCTTGTTGGCCTGTCAAAATGCTGGGATTACAGCTGTGAGCCACTGTACCTAAGAATCTCCATTTTTTAAATCAGACATGCTTTGTCACTTCTTATTACCCGTGTGGCTTTGGGCTTGGTTCTTACCTCTCGGAGTTTTGGACTCCTCTGTGTAGAGTGAAAGTAAGAATCATTGCTTCACAGAAGTAGTGTGAGTCTTAAGTAAAACACTGTCCTTGGAGTGCTTAGCAGAGTCTGGTAGGATTGAAGCATTCAGCCCTTCCGTTCTGCTCCACCTGGCTGGTGCTCCTCCTCCATCCCCCCACCTGGCTGGTGCTCCTACTCTGTTCCCCACCTGGCTGGCTTCTCCTCTGTTCCCCACCTGGCTGGCTTCTCCTGCGTTCCCCCACTTGGCTGGTTCCTCCTCCGTCCCCCCACCTGGCTGGTGCTCCTCTTTTGTTCCCTATCTGACTGGCTCCTCCTCTGTTCTCCCACTTGACTGGGGCTCCTCCTCTGTCTCCCCACCTGACAGGTGCTCCTTCTCTGTTCCCTACCTGGCTGGCTCCTCCTCTGTTCCCCACCTGGCTGGTGCTCCTCCTCTGTTCCCCACCTGGCTGGCTCCTCCTCTCTTCCTGTGGCTTGTTCATAATGACTCAGCAGAACCACTGTTTCATACTGGAAGGGACATCAGAGGTCAATAAGCCTTTTGCCTGGACAGAAATCAAAGCGACTGCTTATGAAATGTCTGTCACGCATGCCCTCTGGGTTTTACAACCCCTGCAGTAGGCAGTAGGCGCTGCTGTGCCTGTCCTTAGAGGCAGGGCACTCAGATGCAGACGTGGTCACCTGGGCCCCCAGGGCACAGTGTCTTGACTGCTCTTCCAGCTCTACCTGTTCCTGTCAAGTGTCCTTTTATTGTCATCCTGACATGCCGCTTTCATAACCCCTGCGATGAAAATACAGTGAATTCCTCAGCTGTGGCTGAGTGGGTATTTCCAGCATCAGGACCCTGCTACCTTGCAAGGCTACCCTCTCACTGCTGAGTAACTCTGTAGGTCCAAGACTTCTTCTGTCTTGTGCCAAAACCTGTCCCCAGTTGCTTCTCTCTGTACTTTCAAGAGAAATGCAGAGCACTAGCCTGACATCTTTTCCCACTGGATAGTCTCTTCAGCCTTTCAATACATGAAAGCAGGGAGGGGTCACTGCTGCCCTGCGCTCCCCTCCCCCACAAGTGTGACCTGTTTACTTGTCCTGGTCCCTTTGTCTTGGAGATGGTCATTATTTTGCGCCTGTTGTCTTCTGTGCCTATTGAGAGCTCTGTCCTAGCTCTGTCCCTTCTGGGTTCAGATCTAAGAACCGTAGTCTCTTGGGAGCCCTATGACGGCGTTAGATTTTCCTTAAAGACTAGCCTTCAAGGTACAGACCAATACTTTGATTTGAGGCCACTCAGCCATGTGGAGGAATTCTGGCCATTTAGTTCCCAGATCACACGTTCCTGAGTTAAGTATTTTTGGAGTTGCCTGCATGTCAGTTTCTCCTCAGTCTCTGTAGAAATTCCTACCCAGCAGATACTAATGGAACTTGAACGTGGCTCCCTACCTTCTGAGAAGTGGCTCCCTATCTTCTGAGAAGTCCTGAGGGCTGGGAAAGGCACACTTTGCCCAGAAGGTAGAGTGAGAAGATGGTAGGAATGACAGACAGCGGACAGAGGCCTGCCACTGAAGATTGTATGGATGAGGCCCGAGAAAGATTAGGGTCCCAGAGGAGACTTTCAGCAGGGACAGGCTGAATCAAGACTGGTGCTGTTGTCACAGAGCTGAGTCTTTTAAATAGGATGAGAGCTCTGATTCTGCCTATTAAGAGTCTTGTCTTTTTTTTTTTTTTAAAGATGTGGGGTACAATTCAGGATTAAGTATACAATTGATCATTGTACAGGTAAAGCTTGGGTTTCCCTTTAGTCCCCACTTTGCCTGGTTTGACATCTGGTAACCTTACTGATGTTGTGCCCCCTCCCTTTACCCCCAGGTCTTGTCTTTTAAATGTTTACAACGCAGAACTCTTCATGGAAGAGTGTAATGACCCACGGGACCCAGATTTTGCCTCAGCAGTCAGCGTCAGTGTCTTACCTGTCTTCATCTCCTATCTTCTGGGGAAGATGGGGGAGGTGGGACACTTGAAAGCAGCAGCAGGGTCATGTCATCTTGCTTGTAATTAAGTTTGCACGAATTCCTAAGGACAATATGTTTTTACACAATGTGAATAAATGTGTTAAATCATTATCTCACCAAAGTTAAAAAACCAATTCCTTAATATCATCGAATAAAACCTCACTTTGCTTAAACAACGTGAAGTCCTGGAAAGCCTTTTAGCATCCGATTCTCATGGCAGGAAGCCCGGCTCTCACCCTGAGCCACTGTGAGGTGCCCCAGCAGAAGGGCTGCTTCTGTGTGTCGCACAGCAAGTTTTGTTTCATTTGTGTGTCCACGTATCTCTCAGGAACAGCAGCAGAGGCCTGCATATGGGCTTCCTGTGTTTAGACCCTGTGAAGTAACACAGACTCACCCTGTCCCCTGTGTCAGCAGTACCAGGCAGTGAGGTGCTATGAGAGAGACATGGCAGGAAAGTATTCCTCCCAGCCTGCTGCCCATCACGCACTGTGTGCCAGGCTGCAGTTGAGGATGGCCCCTTCTGTCTGGACAAAGGTCCATGTCCCTGCAGGCAGCTCTCCTTCAGCATCTCAGCACCCAGGCTGGACCTGGCTGGTTCTTTGAACCTGCTGAGCTGTGTTCCAGCTTTCATTTTCTGTGTGTTCTGGGCTCTCCCAGGGCATGGGAGTGATCACCTACTTTGGATGGGAGGTTTATGGTGGAGTGCGCTTTCTCAGGACATGTTCCCTGGTCTGAGCAAAGTCCCCTCTCTTGGAAGGAGACAGTGGCATGCAGGCACTGTTAAACAGGCAAGTTCTTCAAGATGGAACCTCTGTTTTTACCCCCTGGTTTGAAAATGAGCAGTCATTTGTAGTAATTCAGTGAAAAGTATCAAGTATTTTGCCTTGTTTATTTGTAGGAAATACAGTTGGAGCATGCAAAGCAAGCCTTTGTGCAACGGGACAGTGCCAAGGCGGGCAGGGTCACGGCCATTGACTTCCGGGACATCATGGTCACCATCCGCCCCCATGTCTTGACGCCTTTTGTGGAAGAATGTCTAGTAGCTGTAAGTTATAACTTTCCCTGAAGAAGCAGTTTATTCTTTCTGGTTTAAGTTCAGTAAGTAAGGGATTACAAGCACAATTTTTATAAGTTATGTAGGGTATTTTTCTGTTTAAAACGTTAATATGTTCTTAATGCGATCATATACGTTACCAAACTCACAAAGAAAGAGTGCGATTTGAAGAGTTGTAGTGGGTAGTTTAATTTACTGTCTGGATAGTATGGAATATGTTAGAGAAATATATTAACTGGTTAAAAAGAACAAATTTTTCTTGATCTTGTGTTAATTCTGCTTTATATTTTCAAGTATGTGAAATACTGATCTTTTTTGGTCTTCTTGTGTTTGTATTCTCCAAGGCAAAAAAAAAAAAGTTGAGTACACATGTATTGTTTGTTGGATTGGTCAGCAGAACTTTCGGTTCTCCCATTCACGGCACATGTTGAGGCCACAGGGCACATGCACAGCCATATTCCTGTTGCTTTCAGCCCGTGGGTGTCCTGCAGTGTTCTTTGGTGGCTCCCAAGCCTTACTTACGGGACATCAGAATCACCACAGACAATTATTAAAAATATAGAGCCTAAAGTCTCTTCTAGGCCTGTGATGTGCCATCCACAGGTGGTGAGGTCTTAGAACCTAATCTGTAAAACTTCTAGAAGATTCTGATGATCACTCAGATTTAGGATTGGTACCCAGTGGTAATTTTCCTTTTGTCAATCCCAGAAGGAAGACTAAGGGCTATCACCCTCATTGGGGTTTCCCACAATGCTCACCATGGGCAGGACTCAGGGTAGGCTTTCCGTTTTTGTCCCCCCTGCCCCTGCCTCCAGTGCTGGGTTCTGGAGACGTGGCATTCCCACAAGGCCTTTTCCACTCCAGCACTGTGTTAATCTAACTCCTTGGCCGCCCTCCCCTGCTCCATTTAAACTCTCATGTCAGCTATTTTAAATGGTTACTAAGTGAAGATTTATGTGGTTGTTACCTTATAAAGACGTGCTTTCCTAATAAAAATATTTTGCCTTGTTAGGGAAGGATAGAATTTGAAACCCCAAACTGAAGTTTCATTCATAATGGGAGTACTGTCTGTTTCCCATGTCCCCTGTAAAGAAATATGGTTTCTGAAAAATTCTGATTATCAGAATTTGACCAATCTTAACCCCTGTGAAAGCCTATGACATCTCATAATTTTACCATAATACGCTTGTTTCCTGGAAATCCCACCAATGTACAGTCTGTACCTAAATGATTATTTATTGCTGCTTATAAGTAACTTGACAAGTCTTGATATTAATGTTGGATTGGCCACTTTCGTAGTATGTTTGCATTGATATAACACAGTTTTCACGTATAAGCACATGCATGTGTATAATATAGTTTTGCATGTATAAGCCTTTAAGATTTGCTCATTAGATGAAATAAACCAACTTATAAAACATTTGCAATTGAAATCTGAACTCTATGAATGACTGCTGGTCCTGTTATAATCCTACACGTGTATTTATTTAGTTTTCTAGGAGTTGAGTGCAGAGAGTGCACGTTCTGGTCATGATTAGTTGCACTTACCAATAAAAATCATTTATAGCTTTTTTTAATGTGAAAGAAAAATACTTGTGTCATTTATTCTTATATATGCATGCTTGGTTACTTTCAAACTAGCCTTAGATATATGGACTTCTGAATCTCCTTCATCTAGAAATCTTTCATTCTTCTCTCTCTTGTTTTTAACTTATTTGAGGCTGCTGGAGGTACCACGTCCCATCAAGTTAGTTTCTCCTATTTTAATGGATTTAATTCACTCCTTAACAACATGGAACTCATTAGAAAAATCTACAGTACTCTGGCTGGCAACAGGAAAGATGTGGAGGTAACCAAGGGTGAGTGAGACTGTATCTGAATCCCTGCCTGCAAGTATCTTGGTGTATTATTATTAGGGTGAAGACTGCAACAGGAGTTTACGTTACAGATTTTTCTATCCCACGGACACATATTAACCATGTGGTACGTGTGTGCTTTCTATCCTTTGATCAGACCAACAGAAGCAAACAAAACAGTCTTCACCGAGTTTTAAATAAACTGAAGACAGCCTTTGAAAGAGAAAAACATGTAAACTTTCTTAAACGTATTCAAATCTTGCTAGAGCTTGAGCTAAATTGGCAGCTGGTAAAGTAGCCTTCAGAAGTACGTGAGTAAGTCCATAAACTTGTGTTGGTGACCATGTAAGCTGATCTAATGCTGGGAAAAGGAGATTATCTGCATTTTAATAGAATTTTTTTTTTAAACAAAAAACAGAATTCCCTTTGAAATTCCACAACTTCATTCATATGAAATTTCATATATGCTTTCTTATTTATCATCAGACGGCACCCAACTTTTAACTAAATGTTAGAGAAAATAGTCTGTGTTTTCTTTCCAAGTGATGAACTGCAGAAATTTCTTACCCTGTTTAGATTGACTCGGTGATGATAAAGTTCTGTGGTTCTCAACCACTGCAACGCCTTGAGTTAATGCTGAGTTTAGTGGCTATTCCTTCTTGAATCTTTCCCTTTTAACTTTTTTTCCATGCAGAGGAGTTTGTTCTGGCAGCTCAGAAATTTGGTCAGGTTACGCCCATGGAAGTTGACATCTTGTTTCAGTTAGCAGATTTATATGAGCCAAGGGGGTAAGTTGGCTTTTTTTTTAATTAGCTTAATAAAAGGAGTTTAGGAGGTGGGGGTGGGAGGAGGGCAGCAGTCAGAGAAAAAGAAGCCAAGTCAAAGGCAATGCTGACATACGGGAAAGGAAGGAAGGAACCTTCTAGAACCCCATAATGTAAGTGGCAATACATCGGTGTTCTCCTTGTCGCCTGTGTTTGTTTTTCCCTTGCAGCCGGATGACCTTGGCCGACATTGAGCGCATCGCTCCTCTGGAGGAGGGAACTCTGCCCTTCAACCTGGCTGAGGCCCAGAGGCAGGTGAGCAGACAGGGGCAGCCCCGGCACTTCTGCCTGCAGTGGTCTTTCTGGCATTGGTGTCTGACTTAGCATTTTTCCATTTTGCACCAAAAATCCAGACAATTTTAAAAGAGAAATTAGAGACGTTCTGAGGAACAGATATTTGGCATTTGCTTATTTCTCTCAGAGGTGGGGTGATTTCCTAACTGCACCGGAAGCCTAACACTCCAAAACCACGGAGAGCTTTTTTCCTTCCTGCTCTAAATGTGTGGTGAAAGCTGTGAGGACGGAGCCCTGTGTGGGTGTCACGGTCCCCATCAGCAGCTGCGCGTGGTGAGTCGCAGGCCCTCTTGGCTCTCAGGGAGGCACTTCATCAGCACGTGGCCTAGCTGCCAGGCCTTCCGTTTTTCTGAATATCAAAATGAGATAATTTTGTTTAGTCTGGAGTCATCGTTTGAAAGCTTTTAGACCTATTTTCTCTGCAAGAGGACTCATAAGTTATGTGGAAACAATCTCAGGAATGCTAAATTTTATTTTATGGTTAACAGAAACCAATCTCTTGAAGTTGTGAGAGTCGGAAACTTAAGACCCAGGGCCTCCCAGCTTAACTCTCGCTCAGCTTTCCAGAGAGCAGGATCAGAGAGGGAAAGCCTTCTTTGCATGGGCTGTGCTTACAGGGTGTTTATAAAATGAATCCATTCACAGGCGAGCGTCGTTTTTTTAGAAAAATGCCTCCTACCAGGCAGGGCCATCTCTGCAGCCCGCGAGACAGCAGTCTCTGGCGTGGAGTGCTGGGTTTGTGCAGAGACGCCAGTGTGACCACAATGGGTTGACGCCGGCTACATTTTTAGGCTGTCGGGCCTCAAGCCAGGATACCCCCTTTGCACTCATTCTCCCCCCTATCCTAGTGCAGCGGTGAGTTTTGTGTGTGGCTGTAAGTCAAAGTAGTGGGTGTGTGCTCAGCAAATCCCAGGCACCTCTGCAGACCCAGCTGGCCCGGGTTAAAAGCGGAGACCGCCTCCCGGCACAGGAGTCCAGCAGTCATGTGCAGGGTGGGGTGGCGTCCTGCCTTCCCTTTGATTTTAACACTGCCTAGGGGATGCTTAGCTCCCCATGTGGGCCACCAGCTCACGTGGAATCTGGGAATCAAGATAAGCAACTGACACGTGCGTTCTCCACTTGCCAGTCACACGGGCCTCCTGTGGTTCTCCTCTGGGCCCTGGCAGCTTCTGAGAGCTTCTGCGGGTGCCCTGAAGGGTTAGAGGGGTGGGAGATTCACAGCAGGAAGTGATTGGCTGTCGCAAGGGGTGCAGAGCAATTCCCAGCTGTCCTGCCTGGAGCATGCCTTTCAGGCCTGAGCCCCAGGCCTGGCAGGCCCAAGCCCCGAGGCCACCCACCCATGTGCACAGTCTCCTGTATCAGCATCTGCCCAGGATGGAGGAGGGGAGGCAGGTGTGTGTCTTTCCAGTCTCATTTCCAGGAACTGGCTTCAGAGAAGTTAAACAAAAGTCTGGAATTTCATTTGCCTTTAAGATGAGGAATTAGTGGTCGTGGCGGGCTCCTCCCCTCATTATTTTAAGAGTGTTTTCACTCATTATTTTGTTGCCAGTACATTTCTAAGTATTACACATTTATTTCCCTGAAATAAAATCGTGCTTCTCCTTTGGATGCATCTGTGAAAATGAAGGTACCGGTGATTTTCCATCTTTACGGGGTAGAGTTGGAAACAGCTCATGGGATTTGCAGGAGAAATGTTGTATATTTTAAAAATGCACATCCCTGTGTAAAGCGATCTTCAACCAAATGCCTTCGAAGGAGATTCCAATCTCTTTGGATTAGAACTGGGTTACACTGACAGCGACTAAAATTCAGTGAGTTGGTAACTGGGGTTGATGATTATTTTCATTGTTCACTGATTTTAATTATCGTGGCTTCTGAAAAACAAATTTTATGGAATGTATTTATTCATTCAACAGGTATTTATTAAGTACTGACTATATGTCACCCAAATTTGACAACTCTGTGTGACATAAAATTACTATTTTATTTAGTCAGGCAGAATACTCTGACATGTTCTTGTGTAAAAACACCGTAAGGATAATAGGTCAAAAGAACACCAACAAAACAATGACTGACATAACAAATACACTTAGATGGACAAAAGAGAGGAAAAAATGGCAATCAGCTGTCATATGAACACCTAGTTTTAACACTGTATCTCTGGGTCCTGGGAATGCCAAAATCTTAGTATTAATTATGTATATATTATGGAGTATTAATAGTATATCATATTAATATACATGATTAATATTATATAATTAATTATCTATGCTGTCACTTTTTGTTGATATTATTTGTGGAGTTATATATACATATAAAACATACACGTGTATGTGATGTCATATTGCACAGTCTTAAAAACTGCTTTCAGAAATACCATTAAATGTTTAAAATATTTTAAAAGGTAAAGAAAATCATATAACAGATCCTGTCTAGCCAGCCCGTGGTTTTCAGACTACATTTTCATTTGTGATACCTTGTGAACATTTTTCTTAACATCAGGTATTCTTTTACAATATCATTTTTTGTGATACACTTTTGTTTGAAAGTTGCAGCATACTGCTTAATGCTACAGTCCTCTCTTAGTAGACATTTAGGCTGTTTCCCAAAATTTTACTCTTAAAATAGTCTTTTTTTTTTTTTTGGAGTTGGAGTCTCACTCTGTCGCCCAGGCTGGAGTGCAGTGACACGCTCATGGCCACCACAGCCTCCACCTGCTGGACTCAGGCGATCCTTCTGCTGCCTTAGCCTTCCAATTAGCCAGAACTACAGGCACATGCTACCAGCACGACTAATTTATTTTTTAACTGCTGCTTTCCTGTATCCTTGTTTATGTATATGATGATTTCCTAACCTAACTTTTTTTATAAGTAAAATTGCGTGGTCAAAGGTTATGTATGTTTTAAGGGCTTGAGAGTACATTACCCAGTTTCTCTCAGTTGATACTTGGTTTAGTGGAGGTTTGAGAAGGCCTGCCTTTTGTTATCAACTCTTCCAGGCTGAGTATCATCATTTAAAACAGAAACAAAAATAACATACAGACCAAAACCTGCCAATTTGATTGATGACAAATGATGTCTGATTCATGATTTTAAATTTGCATTTTTTGATCACTCATGAGTTGAACACTTGAAAATACATTCATGACATTATTTTTAAATAGAGAATGGCTTTGATTATATTAAAATTTGGTCTTAAGCCGGGCTCGGTGGCTCAACCTGTAATCCCGCACCTTGGGAGACTGAAGCGAATGGATTGCCTGAGCCTGCGGGTTCGAGACCCGCCTGGGCAACTTGGCGAGACCTCATCTCTACAATAAATTTTTTAAAAAATCAGCCGGGCGTGGTAGTGCGCGCCTGTAGTTCCAGCTACCTGGGAGCGGCCACTGCACTCCAGTCTGGGTGACAGAGTAAGACTCCAACTCAAAAAAAAAAAAAATTGGTCTTAAACACAAACAGCAGCAAAAACTTGTAGTAATAGGAACTTGTGGAATCCATCCCTGCCTTCCCCTTTAACTTCTATCCCTGATTTAGAACCCAGAGGGCAAGTTGTAAGAATGATGTGTGCTTGTTCTGTCTTCCCCCTTTTCGGTTCCTGTTTCCCTGTGCTCGGATTCCCGTGTGCCAAGCAGAGGGCATCAGGTACAGCGGCCCGGCCAGTCCTCCTACAGGTGGCGGAGTCGGCCTACAGGTTTGGTCTGGGCTCCATCGCAGGAGGTCAGTACTGCATGAGTGACCATCTTACATTCATTATTCCTGCTGTCCTTCCCCAGAGGCTCCCTCTCAACCAGTCGAGACAGCCTGCTGTAGCCTTGCCTTCTCACTTGTCCCTGTCCCCATCTCACGTGTCCCTGTTCCCATCTCGCTTGTCCCTGTCCCCATCTCATGTGTCCCTGTCCCCATCTCTCTTTTCCCCATTCCCATCTCAGGTTGTCCCTGTTTCCTTCTCCCATATCTGCTTGTGTCAAGGACTTCCAAGTGGCATTCTTCCCCCACTTCCTATAGACAGGCTTTTTAGACAGCATAATAATGAAGTTAGGCTTTAGCACTGTGTTTTTTACTTAAACTGTCTGTGGCCCTCTCTTATAGGGGAATACTTGAATAAAAGCCCACAATTGTTTATAATGGGTATAGAAAGATAGCACTGTTTCAAAGTTTGTACATGTAAAACTTGATTTTTTCCTCTGTGTTTTCTTTGTCCTGAACCCACTCCTATTTTCCTACAATTGTCCTCATTCTTTCTGGAATGTTGGTATTGTTTCACTTTAGCTGTTGGCGCTACGGCTGTGTATCCTATCGACCTTGTAAAAACTCGAATGCAGAACCAACGGTCCACGGGCTCTTTCGTGGGAGAACTCATGTATAAGAACAGCTTTGATTGCTTTAAGAAGGTGCTGCGTTACGAAGGCTTCATTGGACTGTACAGAGGTCAGTGCCGTGCCCAGCTCACGTGAGGTGAAATGGGAGTCAGGGGTGGGGTTTGCCATTCCAGTGCCTGAAATGAACCAGAGAGACAGGCCAAGCATGGAGACAAGGCAGCTTCTCAACTCTCCACTCGATGGAATGGGCTTGGGTACCCAGGGCGTGGTTAGTCCACATAGCCCATAGCCAGAAAGCCATTTCCATTGCTCCATTACATGCTTTATGTCCTAAGATAATACATTATTTTCATAAACATCTTCGGTGATTTTTTTTTTGTGGGGGGAGCAGGGGTTGAATCAGCATCTCACTGTATTTCCCAGGCTGGAGTGCAGTGGCATGATCATGGCGTACTGCAGCCTCCACCTCCTGGGCTCAGGAGATTCTTCTGCCTCAGCCTCCCGAGTAACTGAAACTAGAAGTGTGCGCCATTACATCTGGCTAATTTTTTGACTTTTTTGTAGAGATGAGGACTTGCTTTGTTGCCTTGGCTAGTCTCAAACTCCTGGGCTTAAGCGATCCTTTCAAAGTAAGTTTTTTAAAGGCTCATGTTTTTTGTGTTCTTGACGTACTCTACCACCAGCAGAGGAAAAGACATTCTGGGGACCTGACAAAGTTTCCTGGGTGTTAATGATTCTCTTGGAATAGACCACAAAGAAGTCTGTCAAGCAGGTAACTGCCAAGTAGTACTCAAGGGAGCCCTGCTTTGCAGCCTCTTCCCCAGTTCAGGTTACTGCTTTGCTTCATCTGGCGGTCAGCCCAGTGTAGCCAGTTCACACCACACTATAGTTGGGTAGCCCTGTGGTCTCCACCTGCTCATTTGACCACCTATGGTCGTTAAGCAACGGTAAAGTAGTAAAGAGTGTGTCATCACTGGTGGAGAAGGTCTTTCGGGCCCTGACTGCCTTTCCCTCGGCCCTGGCCGCAGGAGACGTGGCGCCTAACTTCTCTATTTCCGTTTGCCTTCTACAAAGAGGAGAGTGGGTTGGCATCCACTGAAATTTGGCATCGAAAGACTATTCAAGCTGGGGCACTGTCAAGTTGGCAACTGCAGAGATTGTGGACTTCTCCCACCTGTCCCATACTGGTGCTCGCCCCAGGAAGAGGGTGTTCAGTGCTCCCTCCAGGGAGAGGGTGTTCAGTGCTCGCTCTAGGAGGAGGGTGTTAGGTGCTCTGGCAGCCTATAAACCTGGGCCTCTGGCCTCTTCTGCCATCTGCTGACTCCAGTCTTCAAATTTAGCACCCAAGCTAAAAAGCAAAAATAACCTTTTAGAAGCATCTCCCCTTCAAAGCTAGGAGGTTCAGCCTCCAGAAGATCCCACTGGGCAGGTCCTGTTGTGTGGGTGCACAGCCCCCATCAAGCCCTTTGATCTTTGCTCTGTGCTTCCTCTCCTCCTCCTCCTCCGCCTCTGTCTCTTCTGGTGTTGGAAGGTCTCTGACCCCTGGTGATTGATCATGACCCTAAAGGGTCACTGTCTCCCATTTGGAACCTACCCTGCCCCTCCCCCATGACAACCACCTTGCAAATGAAATGGCTTCCAAGTGGTACAAGGTGAATGTCACTTTGCAGCAGTCAGGTCAAAGTGACCACCTCACCTGTTCCTACAGGTGGTTTTTTGAAGACTCTGAGCCTCACATCTGGGCCTATGCCTGAGTGTCAGCATTGCTGCGTGAAGTAACTTCATAGGCTTTCTTGGTGTTAGGTTAAGCATCCAGGGGCCTTTGGAATCACAAGAGCCCTTCCCAGTGCTGCTGGTGTCGTGCATGTGTCTGAGCTGGCTTGGGGTATTTTTCATTCTGAGTCCCTCCTTTTTCCTCTGTGACCATACCTGACAGTTCTGATTCTTGATTCCCCTGGAGCGAGCCTGAGTCCTGAGTGCTGAGCGCACATGGGCTGTGAAGACGCTGTCCCTCTTGTCACCTCAGTCCCCACATCTCCGCAGTGGGCATGACTGTTTTTCATGTCTCAGGGAAGGGCAAGTAAGCCTGTGTTCATTCAGGCAGAGACAGAGGCTCACTGGGCTCCAGAGGGGCTGCCCTTCACCTTCTTCCTGGATAGAAACAGCCAGGTGTCCAGCCTGCCTCAGGGCGGCATGCTGGTCTGGGCTATGTGTCAGAATGGCCAGTGGGTGTGCCCAGGAGACCAGTTCTGAGGGTCACCTGTGTCCTACTGATCGCTTTTCTCTCCTAGTAGACAACTTTCAAGTAAAAGATGAGTGTAGAACTTTGGTTTAGTTCTGTTCTATAACCTGGATCTTGAGAGAAGCAGATGACTAACGGTTCAGGTTTTTCAAAATAATAATTACTTACAATATTGCTATGAAATGACTATTCTTGCTTGGTTCGGGGGTGAACTTTCTTTCGTTTCTTGCTTCTTGCACATAATCATTCATTAATAATTGTGTGTAACTATATACTTACAAATGCTTGTTGGGCAAGACAGAGATCAGATGAAAATGCAGGGTACTTAGGGAAAGCCATCATTGTTAATTTTAGAAATTATAATAGAAATAAAAAAGACCTGAAGTGTTTCTGAGACTCAGTAGTATAACCTTGATGTACCAAGTCAAGCTCTAAGTGCCTGTGTGTAATTCTCTGCACATTTCTCCTTAAGTGTAATGCTATTGCTTATAAAATTATTGCAGGGGAAACTGTTCAATTTAAATCTTGAGAATATAGACTTGCTGCCTAGCAATATTTGGGAGTGTTCGAGTATATCTGTGACTTAGAAACATGTTTTGAATTTGAAGTGTATTTTTCCGTGTTTGTATGGAGAATTTTGCTGAACATGACACTTTTCTCCGTCAAGACATACACCATTGCCGGTATGTCCTGGATGGATGATCTGGGAATGTTGCACACACGAGGTCTCTCCCCTGTTGTAAAGTTACCCTTGTGTATACTTGGAAAAAAGCTGGCTATTGGCCCTGAAGAAGGTGGCTTTGCAGCATGGGCCCTTGTTGTCAGACTCACAAGTCCCTCTCTCCTCCATTCTTTTTTTTTTTTCTTATAACAAGAGTCCAGGAAGCTGCTTTGTATTTAGAGCTCCCTTTTACAGAACACTCCTGCCCCCACTACTACTCCCTCAGCTGTTTGCCCCTTGGCTGGGGAGGTGGGGGCGCCTGCTTCTGCACAGAACCCTGGAGCTGTTGGGTGTCACCAGAGATTGTAGTGGTGCCCTGGTCCCAAGGAGGCCAGCACTGTGGCGGCGGGCCTGTGC
>CAUYQG010189084.1:0-29664 GCA_963574415.1 Tarsius wallacei | reverse complement strand
GAAATAAACTCAATTTTATTTCCACAAAATGTATGGCTCTAGACATTTAAATATGTGTCTTTTGTAATGGGTGTGACGTGGACAGTGCATGAAATTATGACTGCTGATGATAGGATTTACATGTTCCAATTTGCTGCTCGCGCGAGTGATACCAAAAAGCTATTACATTTTTTGTCTAAACTTAAGTCTAGAGGGATATATTTGCTGCAATTTAGAGAAAAAAAATAATTTTTTCAAGTATATCTTATCAATTTTATTCTCACGTAATTAGACATTGAATAAGACTTTTGTTGAAGAAATGCAAAAATCAAGACTGAGCATGATCATTCTTCTAACATGTACAAGTGTTGTACCAAATCAGTGAAGTACTTGAGTACAGGGGCTCTGAAGTCAAAAAGCCTGGAGGAAAATTTTGTTTCTATACTTTCTTTTTTTTTTTCACCTTTAAATTTTTTATTTTAAAAATGTGGGGTACAATTCAGGGTTAGGTATACAGATATTCATTGTGCAGTTACCCTTGTTGATGAGGTGTGCCTCCCTTCCCCAGGCAGTTTCCCATTACTGCCAATCCCATCTCCCCTCCCCTATGCCCCTGCAGTTTTCCACTACTGTCAGTTCTTTTCTTCTAGTATTATGATAGTTGTTCAAGGTACACTTATGAGTGTGTTTCTCTACTTTCTACTGTTTTTTTAGTCTCATCTGTGAAATGAAGGTATGCTTGCTGTCATCTCATAGAATTTTTGGGAAGACTAAATTAAATAAACCATAAAAGTATTGAAAGTTAGTGAATTTGTTACTTTTTGTGAAATAGTATAAGCATGAAATCTAATAACCAGATTTTGTTAAGTATTTACTCTATCCCATTTCTTAGTATGACTTATATAGTCAAACATACCTGACAGTTCACATTAGAAATATCTATATTAATGAAAGGTAGACAATTTAAATAAGGTTTTTCATGTAATTAGTTCTCATTATTTTAGAAAAAAACAATTTGTTTGATTGGTTAAATTTAAAGTAGCCACGTCCTCCACTTCCTTATACTACTTGTCGCAATAAGAGAGGATTGTAAATGTAAATTTTTGTTTAAAGTCACTATGTGTTAAGGATCCTCAAATTATGTAAAGGGAGACATTTAATCCTTCCTATTTGTCAAAACATTCCCAGTGGTTCATAAAGCTTTTGGCATACAACACATGCTAAATAAATATTTTTTATTTGACAAATGATCAAAAAATTAATGAATTAATGATAATTTAATTTATTTTTTTAATGATTAAATAAATGTATCTAAACTTTGGGGAAATTTTATCTTGAAATTTCCTGTGGATTTCTTTTTTTCCAAAGTATTACTTACAATGGATAACAATTTAATCAAATCTTAATAACATTTCATACTTTTCTTAGCTTTGCAAAATTGTTTCTAAAACACCCTGTGCTATAAATCTACCATCTCAGCTTTAGACTTCATTGTACTTGAATTATTTATCTAAAATGAATAAAGTAAGATTCTGGTAAGGTGAAAATAAAAGTCTACCTATTCTAATCTGTGGAACCAATTATATATATTGCTCTTTAATAGTAGGACATGTTCTTTATAGCTATATATTAAATGAGAAATCAGGAAATGCATTTTGTGTGGATTGTTCTTAAGTTTCAGAATACACGTGCATACTTTTGTATTAAAACACATACAAGCATACATATTTTAAGAATTTCTGTACAATTTTGGAATCAAAAAATATGCTAATTTTCATTATGTATTTTGCATATTCTACATAAAATCCAATCTCTGAAAATTATTGAATATGTGTTTTATTTCATTTTATCTTTCCTTTTATTTTCACATATTTGTAACATTTTGTGCAGGTGTGCTGTGAAATCTAATGCATTCTGTAATTTTTAATAATAACTGAGCTTTTTATCTTTTATGGCTAATTCTGTTTTATAATCTTTCTCTAGATCCTCTATTTATAATAAATTTAGTGTAACAATTAATTGTAATATACCAGAAAGTAACAAAACATGAAAATAAAAGTTAAATCTAAAATATTACATTTCACCATTCTGATGTTTAGTTTAATTGTTGATTATGTCCTGGGGATTACAGGTACAATTTAATGTCAAGAGAATCCTAAAATACATAGGTTAACACAGGAGAAAAATAGCATTTGTTGGTCATATGATGCACCAACCCCAAGAACAGACATGCTATATAAACTTAAAAAAAAATTATGACTTTTATCATAAAAATTACATAATTGCATTATGAGGTACTGTATTTTTTAATTAGCTAGTCTCACCCATTCCTTTATATACACACACATATATATATATACACACACAAATACATATATATATAATATGATGTTTTAAAGTATATCTATGTCTTCCAAATATATCGTTAATAGTATAAAATATATAATGTTATATGTTAACACCAGTAAAAAGAAATTGTGATATATATATACATATATATATACGCGTATATATATATATAGAGAGAGAGAGAGAGAGACACACATGCACACACAGTGGAATACTATTTTGCCTGAAAAAACAAGGAGATCCTGTCATTTAAAACAATATGAATATAGCCGGGCTCGGTGGCTCAGCCTGTAATCCCACGCCTTGGGAGGCTGAGGTGAGTGGATTGCCTGAGCCGGCGGGTTCAAGACCCGCCTGGGCAAGCGAGACCTCATCTCTACAATAAATCAAAAATTTAGCCAGGTGTGGTAGCGCGCGCCTGTAGTTCCAGCTACTTGGAAGGCTGAGGCGGAAGGATTGCCAGAGCCCAGCAGGTGGAGGCTGCGGTGGCTGGGAGCGGCCACTGCACTCCAGTCTGGGCGACAGAGTGAGACTCCAACTCAAAAAAAAAAAACCCAATATGAATGAACCTGAAGGGTATTATGCATTTAGAAGAAGCCAGACACAGAATAAAAAAATACTGCATGATCTCACTCATATGTGGAATCCCAAAACATTGAACTTATTAGGAGCAGAGAGTAGAACAGTGGTTAAGATGGGTGGAGAAGTGGGGGAAGTGGAAAGATGTTGGTTCAAGTATACAAAGTTGCAGCAATTTTGGATGAACAAGTCTAGAGTTCTAATACACAGTAATTATTTCAGTATGTGTATAGTATAAAAACATTTATTATACACCTTAAATATATACAATTTGCATTAAAAATAAACAAAAATACATTTAAAAAAATGTAAATCTTTATATATTGCTAGATGAGGGATAGTTAGAAATTATATAGATAATCAAAGTCCAAATTATGAGAGAACAGGTTCTTTAAATAGGTGGTTTGCTAAATGAGTGTTTTACAAGGATGCATTCCAGACATATTCTTCCTTATCTCCATTGTGGAATAGAAGACCAATTTTGCTCTGCCAGTCAGGATTAATCACCTTAGGCAGCACAGTATTTATTCAGAGACATATGAAGAGTCCAAAGTGACCAGGTGGCAATTGTTTTATTTTATTATTTTATTTTGATTTATTTTATTATAAAGATGTGGGATACAAATCAGGAATAGGTGCATAAGTAACGTATGTGCGGATGAAGTTTGGGCCACCAACTGGTCCTTACATTCCCTGGTTTAGGATCAGGTATGCTTTGTGTTGATATGTGCCTGCTCCCCCCACTTTCTTCCTCCCCTGGCAGTATCTTAACATCCAGTTTAATGGAATCATTGTTTTGCCTCCTAGTGGACGTATTCTCCCTTTTTGGGAATAAGATTTTTAGGGCAGCAGAAGAGAAAGTCTGAAGAACAGGAAGTAAATGTTTTACTAGTGGTTCACTAGAGGTAATATCAGTGCCACATTTATTTCTACTTCTTGAATCCTGGACCACGGATCATGGCAATGGGGAAAACAGCTTATATATTCAGAGCATTTATAACCTTCTGGAGCACCTTTTCCCACCCTTGCAAGGCATTGCCACCTAGCTGTACTATAACCAAGTCTTCAAAAGATGATGCCACTCTTTTATCAAAGCAGTTGCTTCAGAATGGTGGAGAACATAGAAACACCATGGAAATCTCTAAGTGTGTTGTCATTGCTGTACTCCATTTACTGTGAAGTGAATTCCTTTAGCAGAGCAATGCTGTCTGGAATACCATGATGATGAAAAGGCATTCTGCCCATGAATGATAGTTCTGAAGGAAGCATGTATACAGAGAAGACACATCCATATCCAAAGAAAGTGACTACTGCAGTAAGAACAAAATGCTGCCTTTTTCATGATGGAAGTTGCCCAATGTTATCAACCTGCTATCAGGGAGCCAGCTGATCATCTCAAGGTGTCATTTTGGGGGTTCACTGTTTATTATTTGCTATTGACAAATTGGTCACTCAGCAATGTCTATAGTCAACTCAACCTTGGTGAGTGGAAGTTCATGTAGCTGAGCTCATGCATAACCTCTAACTTTGCCACCATTACCACGTTTTTTTATAAACCCATTGAGCAATCACTGGAGAGATTGAGGAAAGATGACTAGGACCACAGAATAAATTATCGTATCTACTTGATTATTGCACTCCTCTTATGCTGAGGTCAATTTTGATGAGAATTCACATGGAACACAAATATCTTCACATTTTTTGCTCATTCAGAAAGGTCTCTCTCTATGTGTATGTATGTCTGTATGTCTGTGCCTTTGTGTGTATGTATATGGGTGTACATTCCCAGACTTCCTTGGTCCTTGTCACTGATTTTTCAACCAAGTTACCTCTAAGTCCCTGACCATCTATCCTAACATGGAAGTTCAACTTTCTTCATAATAGGACAGTTTTCTAGCCTTCCTGATTCTCACCAACTCCCACTTATTCTCACAGCATTTCTGCCACTATAAAATTAATGAGTTTGACTGCCTCTAACTCTCTCTCACCTCTCGCCTTCTGCCATGTGATGACTGAGGAAGAAGGCCCTTACTAGACACCAGTACCTGGATAGCGAACTTCCTAGCCTCCTTAATCATGAACCAATACATTTCCATTTGTTATAAATTACCTAGTCTCAAGTATCTTTTTTGTATTTTTGAGTCGAAGTCTTTATTGTGTCACTCAGGCTGAAGTACAGTGGCACAATCATGGTCACCACAGCCTCAATCTGCTGGAATCAGGCAATCCTTTCCGCCTTACCTTTTCATGTAGCTGGGACCACAAACATGTACCACCACACTCAGCTAATTTTTTTGATTTGTTGTAGAGACAAGGTCTTACCCTGTTTCCTAGGCTGGTCTCAAATCCCTGAGACCAGAAAATCTTCCTGCCTGTGCCTCCCAAAGTGCTAGAATTACAGGCATGAGCCACCATGCCCGGCCAGTCTAGTCTCAATTATTCTGTTATAGCAGTACAAAACAGATTAAGACACTGATGAATCAATAGAGAATATTTATTTACATATAGAGTGGAGAGAATTCCCTCAAGCATCACTTCTTCTATGTTTCTTCAAAATTATCTGTGGGAATTTCAACAATAACAATTCAGTTAGGGCATGGTAAATAAATGTTCAGACATTTAAGAAATACAGTTGTAGTTTCTTTTACAGACAAGTTTGAGACAAGCTAAATAGTTGTACAAGGGTTAGGATATCTACAATGGATCATTCAGAAAAAAATGATAAATATCAATTAATTGTTCAGCAGGAGATGTGGAAGCAAGAATTATAGATGGCTACTTTGGTTGCTTCAGCCTTTTTGTTTTAAGTTCTCTAGAAGATAATAATTGGCCACCATCTTTAAGAGGATATTATGGCTAATTAGATTTTAGATTCCCTCTTGGGGGCTGGCTATTCTTTTTTTAGAAAATGTAGTATGAAAACTAGGCATAAAGGAAGAACATTATAAGCAAATTCTGAGTAATGCAAGAAATGACCTGTCTTAGACACATGTTATGCTATACCTAAAATTATCTCAGTCTCACTAATGTTCTGGCTTTTGGATGCTTACTTCTTTTTTAATTATGTGTAAGTAACTCACTCTGTTGATACATGTACGATTCTGTCACCTAAGGCAAATGTCTGGAGCCTCTGGGCACAAATGAAGTGCCAGACAAGGTGAGTTAAGATCTGCATTCCCTAGAAGCAGAATAAGATACTAGGTGATACAATTCAGAAGTTCAGGGGAACTAAAATCCCCTGGCACAAATTTTGACCAGTAAGATGCAGGCTACTGGATGAAATTGCCTTTCCATTACTTCCTTCCTGGAGCAGTGCTTTCTTCTGTATAATCTCTCTAGACCTGTCCTGTGAGCATGAAATACATATTCTTTGCAAAGGATCAACCAGCCTTGTGACACATTGTTGTGGATTGAATGTTTATGTTCCCCCAAAATGCATATGTTGATATCCTAACCACCAAGTTGATGGTATTAGGTATGAGGTCTTTGGGAGGTGATTACATTACAAGGGGACAGCCTTTTGACATGGAATGAATGCTTTTATAAAAGAGACCCCAGTGAGCTCTCTTGCTGTTTCCACCATGTGAGGATTCAGTAAGAAAGTTATCTCTGAACCAGGAGACAGGTCCTCACCAGAACCCAACCATGTTGGCCCTCTGATCTGGACTTTCAACCTCTAGAATTGGGAGAGAAACAATTCTGTTGTTTATAAGTCATTCTGTTTATGGTACTTTGTTATAGCAGCTCAAAATGATGAAGACAAACATTATCTTGTTTGCTTCTTACCTTTTCCTGTCTCACTTTCCTTTTGCCTCAGTTTCATTGCTTGGGAATTGTATATTACAATAATTCATTATAACATAAACTTTAACCCAGTCTTTTCTTTCTTAACAAAATAATTAAGCATAATATAGCCAGATCATCAGAACTGTCTCACCACTTGCTAGTTGATATTTTAAATGAAAGGAGGTTGCAAATCACTTTGGTAGGCCACTGGATGAATCCTTTAGAGGGAGCAACTTTTCAGTGTCTATCAAATTCTAAATGCACATACTTCATGACCAAGTTCCAAGGTAGGGGTAGTTTTTCAAGACACAGTCATGCTCATTAGTTTAAACTATTGTTTAAGGCTGTTATTGAGCTAGAACATCAGCATTGTTGTGTCAGAGACTGTATAGCTCAGTGTCTAAAATATTTGCTATCTAGTCTTAATGGAAATGTCAAAAGACCCCGGGTTTAAATAAGACAACAATAATTATTTTTAAATAAGCTTATAAAAAGTAATTATTGTATTACTTCAAGAATTAAATTGGATTTATACTCTTTACTTTTCATGCCTCATTTACGTTTCTTGTAATATACTTGCATTCTTGACAGAATCATATAGTTAACCTCAGTCAAGTTACTTAATTGATTCACACCTCATTTTCTTTATATAAAGAGGAGTTCAAAAAACTAGAACTATCTTTTGGAGGGCAGGCTTCTTATGGTACAGAATTCCCCCACAAGGTAAGTGTTCCAGGAACCTATCAGCAGCAGTGTACCAACTAGTGTTGTTGGGAGAGGCTGCATTGTGGAAGAAATGTCCCAAGTTGTGGCAACCAGCTGACTGGTTCTTCCACCATGACAATGCGCATGCCTACACACACCTCACTGAGTGCTCAGCTGTTTTTGACCAAACACATCATGACCCCATGCTCCACCCTCACTATTCATCTGATCTCACCCAGAGTGACTTTTTTTTTTTTTGCTGTTGTTTTCTCAGATGAAAAAGGTTCTAAAAGGGAAGCATTTTGCTGATGTGGAAGAGGTGAAACACAAAATGGCAGAATTACTCAAAGACATCAAAATTGATGAGTTCAAAAACTGTTTTGAGCAGTGGAAAAATCATCTCAGTAGGTATATTGCATCATACAGAGAGTACTTTGAAGGTGGCTGAAGTTTAAACATGTAAGAATAAATACACAACTTTTTATAAATAATATTTTCCTCCCACCCCCATATAAGAAAAGGAACCTGGAAAGACAAGATACATTTCTACTGAATTTTAAAGGAGATCATGTTTGTAGAGTGTTTAGGTAAGGGCAATATTTTGTAGGGCCATTTGGTCTGCACATTTTTGTCCCTGCTCCTTGCACTTAAACATATGACTACCACATATTTTTCTCTTTAAATAATTTCGACAAGTACATTTTTCTAGAAAAATAAAGGAGCTAAATTCCATCAAACTTTCAATATGCTAGTTAATATGTTCACTTTCTCCTTTATTAAGAACACCAGCATATAACAGAATTTTGATTTTTTTAGATTCCCTGTACAGTAAAAATATGTATGAACAATCTGTGTGTGTGTGTATTTTTTTAATGGCACAATGGAAAGATAACCTTACTAAAATTTAGTTATTCAGTTCTTTTAAAACTCTTAGATTCATGATAACATATGGTCCTCGATCAGGAAATAAGCAAGGAGTGCCAGCAGAGTTTAGGATAGGAAACTTTACAAAAATTAACACTCTCTGGGCAAGGGAAAATGAACAGGAGTTTATCTGATAGAAGTGACTACAAGAGAGAAGGACCAATGTCTACTTTATCATCATTGCATTTACCACATTTACTGTAGCATTAGTTATCCAGAAAATGCCTCATAAATGTTTTTCATTAAATGAAAAAAATGAATGAAATACAAGGGTCTGTGGTAAGTTCAGCCATTAGGTTTCTGGGACTGATAAGGAAGAAGATATAGCTGGACTCTAGATCACTACAAACTGACAGGCCAGATCCCCACATTCAGACTACGTGAAACAGAATATTCAATTTCTAGTATGCAGATAGAAGTGTTTCTTCATAGTGTCCGATAGATAGGAAGGTTCTTATGGGCAGCACAAACACTAAAGCCAGGACAGGATTTATCTTCTCTTCACTTCATACAAGCTGCTCAGTGTGGATAACAAAGGTAGTAAGATTTGTGGGCTGGATACCAAAGCCAGGGCAGAAATCATCAGGTACTTTGCTGATTGAAAGACAGGGAAGAGAACTAGAGTAGATAAAAGCTCTCTCATTAAGAGTCACTATCAGGATTAACTGATATATTAACCTTTTGTTTCATCAATAACATATAGAACATCTTGATTTTCTTAATACCTTTAATTAAACAAATTCATAAGCTCTGCCTGGTGATGTAAATTCTTTCAACATAAAAGTGAACTTGTTAACTCTGTGTGAGCTACTGTGTAGTGAGTTAATATATGTTAAAATACTTAGACTTACACTAAACATTTATTAAGCACTCTCTATATATGAATTATTACTGTTATTATTACTTATTATTTCTATTACCATTATGAAAAATTTATAAGAAATGAAATAAGAATGTTCAAAAACTTGAAAAGATAATGTTTAATTTCTACAGAAAAAATTGAAAACAGTTTACCTGAATCATCCACCTATTAAATTATATATAATCATCTGCTTAAGAAAAACAAATTCAAAATACAATTTAAAGTCCTGAAATTATAGTCAGTATTGTATCTCTACACATATCAGAGTCCATATTTGCTCTGGTATGTATTTCAGGGCATTCATGTTTCTGTTCAATCTGAATGATCTAAAGTCATAATAATTTTTTTATCGTAAATTGTTTGATATCCATATTATGGTACATGATGTTAGAATACTTCCTTTGTTCTGCCTTGGTCTGGTGAATTAATTATATCTAATTCTTCTTGTTCTGACTTAGCCTTTCTTCAAGATTAGATCAAAACATGAAGTATTACAGCTACAGTCCCTGATGCATTAGTTCAAGAAGCAATGTAATATCACATTTGTCACTTGTTTTATCAGGCTATGTATAAAAATTACTTTACAGTTAAATGTGAAAAGAGAAAATTCCAGCAAAGCAGCCTAGATTTTCACAGAGGGACAATCAGGAACATTTCCTTGCTTCTGTCTCCCTGGAGCACAAGTCTAACAAATTTGGGAGATTAGGAATGACTCTCATGTGTGACTTTCCCACATTCCCTAGACAAACATGCACCGAAAAAACATGAGAGTAAACATTATCAATAGGAAACATCGCAAGGCAAGTAACTTTTTAAACATACTAAATGATATAGTCCCTGCCTCTGTTTTTTTGATGTTCCCACATATCTTTCTTTTTGTTGGAGTTTGTGTTGGAATCTTTAAAAAACTATCTCTTCAATTTATTGATCGTCTTTACTCTCTCAATTTTATCTTTATAAGTGTCAATTTTACAGGTTTTTTATACTGAAAAGATAAAATAGGATGAATATTCTAAGTTTATCATCTAAAAGATATAGAAGTTAATAGCATTAGCTGATTTTAAAGATTGTAGTGTTCTAGTTGAGTATAGATTATTACCAGCATTTAATAGAAAATAAGAGTTTGTGAACATAATGGACAATATTTTGAGAAAAATCTGAAACTTGAGTGTTTCAATTAGCACTGCAGCTTTTCCATTCCAATAACCTCCAAGCAGTGCATACCTGAAGTCTTCCTTTTATTCACTATAATGCTTTTTTCCATTTTTCTGCCTGCTTGGCATCTAGGACAAGCACAAGAGATGGCTCTGAATTAATAGCTGTTTCTCATTCTTATTTGGGTGGTATGGGCTCAATCGTGCTCTCCTCCCTCCCATTCATTTATTAAATTCCAATCCCCAGTACTTTCAAATGTAATTGTATTTGGAAAATAAGGCTTCTGAAAGGTAATTAAGGTTGAATGAGTTCATTAGGGTGGAACCTAATCCAATATGACTATGTCCTTATGAGAAGGGACTATTAGGACAAAGGCACGCACAGAGGAAAAATCATGTGAAGAAGCAAAGAGAAGAGGGGTAAGTACAAGCCAAGGCGAGAGGCTTTCAGAAGAAACCAATACCTTGGTCCTAGACTTCTAGTCTCCAGGATCATGAGAAAATGTTGTTTACGTCACCCAATGTGTAGTACTTTGTTATATTCATCAGACCCCAGGTAATTCTAAATTTGTATTCAACAGCTTTCATAGGACAATTGAAGAAATGCCTGGGATAGATTAATAGAGCTCCAAATATGTAACCCAATTAGTTCTATAAATTACCAAGACTGGAGATGCTGATGCAGATGTGAGTTCCCAAAACAGTTCACTGCTGGTTATTCAGGGCACCACCTGGAGAAATCACTGTTTATGTAAAGAATCAGAAAGTTGTTTCCATTGGATGCAATCATACAACTAGAAAAGACTGTAAAGGAACAACAACTAAATGTTACAGTCTGAATGTTTCTGTCCCCATAAATTCATACGTTAAAGCCTAATCCTTAATGTGGTGAGAGATAGGGCTTTGGGAAGATGATTAAGTCAGAGACCTCTAATGAATGAGATTATTACTTTTATAAAAGAGTCTCAAAGGAGCTTGTTCACCCCTTCTGCAATGTGAGGACACATGGAAGATGCAATTTATGAGGAACAAGCTTTCAATAGATATTGAGTCTGCTGGCACCTTAATCTTGAACTTCTCAGCCTCTAGAACTGTACGAAATGAATTTATGTTGTTTATACGATAACCAATTTATGGCATTTTAGTACAACAGCCCAAATGGACTAAGACACTTACTTTGGCAGAAGTTGTTGATACCACCTTTGTCCTAGAAAGGATATAGATCGATCTTAACTCATTGGCATGAGTGGTGATAGACAATAACATTACACTAGATACTTTTTGTCATTTAGTCATCTTAGTATCTGTGACATTGCTAATACCTCTTGTACTTGAATAAAAGAAACAAACAAGGTGGGACAGTTTATACATTTCCTTAAAGTATAATCTATTTGGCTTTTTAAGTTTAATCCTCTTGGCCTATGGAATTTGTTCTGTTGACCCTGATAGGACAATTGGAGTTCCTGGTTCCAAATCATTCCACAGAAACTTTTAATTATTCTGATTTTTTTTCATACAGGACATGATGCTGGTCTGCTGAATATTATTCAGAGTCTTAAAAACTTCTGTGTAGCTGTTCTCTAGTCAGATAATCACTATGATGATACAAAAACAAAAAGGTCAGGAAGATCATGTAATAAAGTTGTCTTGAAGATTACTAAATAATCTCAGTGTTGAAGATCTGAATTTCCAGCTTTCTCTGAATAGGTTAGAAAACAAGAGAATGACCAAAGGGTGTGACTGAGAGACTGAATATACAAACAAACAATAGACAGATCATAATGAAAATAGATATCTGATCCACCACTGCAGAAATCATTCTGGGAAGCCAAAATCAACCCCCGTTGCAACCAGCTGAAAAATGACCAGAACTTTATTAATAACTGACAACTTCCCTAAGTGTTTCCCCTGCTTCCGACTTAAGACAAAATGAAAAAAGCCAAAAATGCACCCATGATCAAACATATTGGATGTCTCTAATTAGTCCACATACAGCTTCCCCATGTCAATAGTCTCCATTTAAGGCATACCTGAAGGCTTCCTTTTCTGTCACCATAAAACTCCATACTCTTCTGCCTGCCTTTAAGCCTCTGTCAAATACAAGTGATGGTTTCTGATTCCCTTGACAAGCTCTGAGTAAACAACTTTCATTCCTCATTTGGGTGTGCCTTTTATTTCTACATTCATTTACCTGATTTAGCTGCTGCTGGAAAATATGATGTTTTTGTTTTCACCTTTCCAATGCCATTCATTGATAGAATAAAAAACATTCTAAAGAGAGACAGTTCAGGAAATGTCCTTGTAGGCGTGTTAGCCAGGGTTCTCCAGAGAAACAAAAGTAATAGGAGATATTTATTTATTTCATTATTGAGTGTAAGAAATTATCTCATTCAATTTTAAAAGTCAGCAAATTTCAGTGTCTGCATGGAGACTCAAAATAGGTGATGATTTAGTTCCAGTCTGAGTCTGAAGACCTGACAGCCAGAAGTGTTTAATGGTATAGTTCTAGTCCAAGGTTTGGCCAACTTAAGATCCAGAAAGAGCTGATATTTGGCTTACGTCCAAAAAGGAAAAAGGTCAGTATCCTAGTCTGAAGGGTGTCAGGCAAAGGGAATTCTCCCTTATTCGGTGGATGTCCTATCTAGGCCTTCAACTGATTAGACAAAATCCACCCATATTAAGAAGAATCTGTTTTACTCAGTTTACTAACTTAAATATTAATTTCATTCCCAAACAGAAATACTCAGAATAATGTCTGCCTAAAGGCCTGAGCACTCCAGGGGACAGCCAAGTTGACACAAAAAATTAACCATCACAGTAAGTAATACACAGGTTTCTAGGCCTCACTACAGAGGAAAGAGTAAAAATGGTGCTCACAGAGGAAAATATACAGCACAAAGTGAATTCTCTGAAATGAGAAAGAAGAGGAGATCATGGTGGAAATTTAAATGTGATGATGACTTCAACTCAGGACACATTAAGTTTCAGATGCAGTGATATGTTCAAGTGAATATGAGAAGAAGGAGATAACATTGCTAACGACAAAAATTTGAGAGTCGCAAGACTATAGATGACAAATAAAGCATGGACATAGGTGAGATCCCTTGTTAAAGACTGTAGTTAACAAAACTATGGCATCCAGGACTGAGTTTTTAGAAATTTTATATTTGGACCATATAGAAAGACAATATATAATAAGTGATTGGAAAGGAACAGCAGAGAATTTTATTTCCTGATAGATAATATATTGTCTTGAAAGTCAATTTTTATTTTTATTTTTTACAAAAGCTATGTGTTATCTTTAACAAATGGAACTAGGAGTACTAATAAGTTCATCAATAAACACGAAGAATTATGTTCTGAATTATGGAGGTCATTCCTTGAGACATCCAGGGAAATTTCTATAGAGTGGTTCAAATGAAAGCCAGCCTGAAGTGGTTTGCAGTGCCTACAAACTTCTGGTTTTAATCCTATGGCGGACTAGATATTTGAATAATATCCAAAAATGCTTAAAATGTTTGCCTGAAATGGTGTAAAATAGAAGAAAGTAATGCAGACCAGAAATCAAATAAGAATTATATAAGACTTCAACAAAGTATAAATCCTTATAAGTGACATAAAGTATACAGACCCCTCAGGGATATTTATCAGGCTTGTGGGCAGAGAGACTTAATAATGTCACGTTGCTAAATGGCCCTAAATTAACTTATGAATTTCAATTCAATACACTCAAAATAAAAATCACAATTGGGTTTTATTTTCATGGAAATTGATCATCTTATTCTTAAACTTAGGGTGAAGGTAGTGAATAAGAATTGCTAGAACAAGTTTTGAAATTAACACATAGGTATAGATTTATATTACCACATATCAAAACATATGCTGTATGGACTATGATACCATTCAAGTAATTGTATGTATTTCCTAAAATTTTAAAAATATGTTATATATATGAGAGAGAGAGAAAGCGAGAGAGAGAGAGAGAGAGAGAGAAAGCGAGAGAGAGAGAGAGATCTGGAAAGATAAACACCAAGCTGTCCAGAGCAGTCCCCTGAGGAAAGCTGACTGAAGTTAGAAGTGGTACAGCATATAGAAGGAATCCAAGCTTTATCTAAAATGTCTTAGAATATGAATGTGTTCACAATTAGTTGGAAAATCAAAAATTCATTTTAAGGGGAAAACATAGAAATTGAGAAAACAGGCATTATAGGATAATGGAGATTTCAAGATGATTGCCTCTGATAAAAATGATTCCTGGCAGAAAAGATTTGCAGAGATGCAAAATACTAGAACATGTTTGAATATTCATCGGATGAGCCATCAGTGCAGGAGAGCTGAAGAAACAGAAGATTAATCATAGAGGAGTAAAATCCAGGGAATGTGAAGAGGGATTGGACTTTTCTGGGAGCAGGAACCCTTCAGAAAATGCTGATGCAGATAGATTTTTAAAATTGGTGTTGAGAGGGAATGATTAAGAGTGAAACTCTAGGGTCAGACTGTCTGAGTATGAATCTGATTTCGTGTTTTGCCTCTCCCTAGCTGTGTAACTCTGGAAAAGTTACTTCTACCTTTGTTCTGTGCCAAATTCCTCATTTATTAAGTAGCAAAAAAATAAAGTAGAATTTAGTCTAGTGAGTGGTTAAGAATGAAATGCATCTTGAGGAGTTGCTAGCCAAATAAGTATTTAATATTGGTTGAAAATTATTATAGTCCTTTCTTCCCACAAGAAATATGTGTTGAGGATGTAAGATGAAATAAAAGGTAAATGTTTTTAGGAGAATTAAGAAAATAAGAAGAGTGGTTGAAAAGTAAGAGAGAGTAAGAATCATAAGGAAATATAATTTGATGATTGGAAAGTTCCAAAGGTCCACTGAAAGTTGGCAATTGTAAATCTCTAGCTAACAAGCTGTCTAGGTATAAAATACCCATATTTATATATATATAAGGATGGTTTACAAATATCCAATACATATTTACACTTAGTATTCCCTTGGTACCAGTCACCATTGTTAAGTGCTTCGCAAATATCACCCCATTTCATCCTCAAAACAAATTGCTATATACAAACAAATAATTCAAGGTTCAGCTTTCTAACAGATGTGATAACCTATATTGGGTACCTTCAAAAAGTGTAGGCATTAAAGCAGTGTTTTCACCATCATCCATTTAAATATAGAAGTATAGCTGTGGTCTATTTATGCCACAGCAGCCACAATAATCCTTTTAAAATATAAGGAGATAAAATCACATTTTTTTTTTTGCTCCATACCCTCCATGACTTTTTCTAGCATTAAAAATTTCAGACCTTAATAAGGCCCCACATGATCTTGTTTCCTGCTTAGTCCATGACCTCACGCAACTCTGCCTTTACTCACTGAGCTCCGGTCACACAAGTGTTGCTACACCTTGAATATTGTTAAGAATACGTGCCAACCTTGGTGACAGAAAATACAGCTTCTTTAACATGCTGGCTAAACGTTTAACATAGTCTAAAAGATAAGTGAACCAAATGGAAATTAATAAAAGGAAATAAAGAGCTTATTAGAATAATTGCATCTTTAAGTTAAATTACTCTCCATTGTATTAAAAATGTTCATTATTTTATTGCACTGCAAAATATGTACTCTGCAGATTAAAGATTATCTAAATGGAAATTGCATTAATTCTGCCTCTGTATTCTGGTAGCTGGAGCACAAAACTATGGTTCCGTGTGCATCACTGAAGAGATTCAACATTTTCCAAAATTATTATTTGACTGCAGAATACATTTCCTGAAGTAATATCTCTCAGAAACATTTTGGGAAATGCAGCAGGAGAAGATATTCTTCTGCCATCTCTGCTCCTTACTCCTACTTGGATTTATAACACTATGTAATCTAGAGACATAGTTTCCTTACTCTGCAAAATTTTCCAAGGAAACAGACACACTTACTGAAGAGCAGCTAATCAGATAGATTCTGAGAACACCATAATGTGCAATACAGAAATAATGGACTTATTTAAAGATTGGAATTAAACAAAATAACTCGAGGTAGTTTATAATGAATCATGTTTGCAAATCAGTACATTCAAATAATACTTCCATGTTACCCTTATGTAGGTAGACATACAACATTAAAATGGGTTTATACGTATTAAAGATATGTTGTATGTCTAGTTATAACAATGACATAAGACTAGTGTCTGAAAATATAATCATGATAAAATAAAGCTTTGTTGTTGATACAAATAAATATTATTGCAGTTTGGTGTAAAAAGTAAGACAAAAACCATGTCTTTTGAAGTAAAATTTGACTTGAGTGAAAATTCAAATCTTGAAAGTATTAAAAATATTCACGATCTGTCTATTGATCCAGTTCTCTCTGAAGAACAGTCCTTCAACCACCTTCTGGCATGCATGTGATCCAACCAGATGTGTGAGCTAAAGACCATGAAGAGCAGAGGGAACAACTCATCCTGCTGTGTTGCGGCTGTGGCATGCAGCCATCTGTGAAGCCTTGTTTTAACATCATTGCTTCAGTGGGTGTTTATCTTTGCGTTAAAAAGTTCAGATTGCTATATTCCCATGTCTTTGCACATACTGAACACTTGCATTTGTAGTGAAGGAGAATCTTATTTAGCTGTTTAATCCATCTTATTCACAGAATCATAGGTCCAGAAGGGACAGAAGAACAGAGCTGGTTTTAGATGGGAGTTTCTCGGCCCACCTCAGCACTTTCTCCATTAAGATATTATTTTAATAATGGTACCAAGTCTGTTGTGTTCTAGGAAAATGAAGCAAACTCTCTGCTCTACCACACTGTCTAAAGCTAGTGTCATGCTTACTCTGTAGGCAATTAAGAAAATGAGTTCAGAAGGGAGGTGAGTAAGGGGAAGTGTCAAAATTCAGAGCCGATGATTTGATACTCCCTCAGCTTTGCTATATTTGTTAAAGGCAAGTCCATCAAAACATGTCAAATATTCAAGTCAAGTTGTGCTTCTGGCATTACAAACTCCGAAGTCCAATGATCAGAATGAGATGACATTAAAAGAAAATAATTTTAATTAATGACAAATATACATAAAATTCTTAGCATGTATGTAAGTAACAACAGCAAAAAAAAAATTAATGTGAGCACCTATTTTTGCATAGCAGGTGGCAATATTCTTTTAAAACTTAGAGAAAATTAAAAGTCTCCACTTATACCAAAATTGACATAAGTATTATTAGTATTAATTTTATTGATTTTTTTGAGTAAATAAATTTGCCTGAATAGCTGCCATAAATGTATTCACATCTTCAGTCTCCCTGTCATATTTTTTTCTGTTGGTCTCATATTTCTTTTCTGCAAATTTTCTTACAGCAAAATTTTCCAAAAATATACCCCTTGAAGTTAGGTTTTACTATTTTGTCACACATACACACATAAAAAAGTACAAAATTATATCCTTTTCATCTAATATGTATGCATACCAATTGCTGGAGATTTTGAAATAATTTAAACGTTGCCATTAATGGTGTATAATTAAAGGTAAGACCCTTTTCGGAATCCACAAGTTTGATTTCAAAGATTACTGAAGGTTACTGACAGTTATTGATGGATCAATATTTGGCCATTATACAATTTGTAATACACTGACACACAGCTGCTGCACCAGTAAAGATGAGGCTTCACAAACTGGCACCTGCTACATAATATATGCTCAGTTGATGTCCATGTATCTTCAGTCATAAGTTATATATATAAACATATGCACTTTTTGGTTTTGAGTGTATATAATTTAGACCTAAAAATCCTTATGTTTAAATGAAACACCAGAAATACAAAGAAAATAATACCACAGAGGAATAACTAAGCCTGAACAATGTTGTGGTCCCCGTCAAACCATCAGCTGTGGTTTCTTTGCCTCCCTTATGATCTCTGGAATTGGTTATGACATTGGTGGGCTTGGAGGGGAAGAGCTGATGCTGGATAGAGGAGCCTTACTTTTTATTTTGGTAGCTTGCTATTTTTGTAACATGGTGATTGAGTTGAACACAATCAAATACTTTAGTAATCCATCCTCCTTATTCCTGGAGGTGTGAGCATATGATTAATATTGATGTCAGCATCCCTTGAACTGTGTCGAAGTGAGCACCATTTGGCACTGCTGTTGGAAATGATGGTTCCAAGTTTTGAAATGCTTCTTGGCTTCAATGGTGAGCTCTTCCATGGAGTTCACCATTCAGAAATGACAGATTTGGTAAAATACTAGTTAGGTTGAGTCTCGCTTGCCTCCACTTGGTCATCTTTGTATGAATCCATTTTTCTATAAACGGTTTTTAGTGATGTTCATGAAGAACATAGTACTCAGACCTGTGTCACTAAAGAAAGGAAATCCTGTCTAAGAAGGTGCATTTCTTTATAGAGTTGGTGTCATGCTATCCTTTGGGACTTCTACTGGAAAAATAGAATCAAGTCCCAAATAATGCCTTTTTAATTGTATCCTCTAGTATTGTAGTTGTAGGACAGTGCTGTATCATACCTCTGTGAATGTAAAGTACCTTGTACCAGCTTTATGACATGTAGGAGAGACTGTGCTTTATCAGAGCAGTTCTTAATGATGTTATTCTACAGTGTTTTCTTTCCAGATGATTCAGAAGCTAATTTTAAAAAATGGTGCTAGGTACCTCAACAGTAACAAAACTTTGCTATTTTTTGAGATTTTTTTTTACCTTCCTCCCCCCCTTTTTAAATGGAATGTATTGGATATCTCTATAATTTTGTCAGATGACTGCAGAACCTGGAAAAGCTATTGCTGCTATTGATTCATAACATACTGCTATTGTTGGTGTTTTTATATAATATATATACATACATATAATTTGAATTTTTGGAAACTTTAGCTGTGCTGTCAACTTTGGAAAAAGTATCCCAGTTTACTGTGTTGAGTTGGCATTGTACAAAAATTAACAGCCATATTGGTCTAGAAATGTTAAACTTAATTTTTTTTCTACTTGTAAAGCACTGTTTTAAATATGTAAGCTCTTATCTACATGGGTTTGAATACAGAACCTAATAAAGTATTCTCTAAATTAAAAAAAAAAGATTGACTCACCTGATTAAACCAGTTTGTTTAAGCTGGATTGGGGATTATATAATTGCCCAATTCTGAAACTTTTCTCCTTAAAAGTTACAACAAAGTCATCTGTTATTTTGTTATCAATATTTTATTCTAATGCATCTTTCAACGTAATTGCCAGTTTAGTCTGAATATTAAATATTGACTTTCCTGTCTTTTAATTACCAGATGCAAAACATTTTAAGATATCCCCCAGGGTTGATTTAAGCAGTCTTATATATGAGCCTGCCCTTGCCTCATGAGTATAGTATTGTATTTATTAGAAACTATAGTCAGAGCCGGGCTCGGTGGCTCAGCCTGTAATCCTGTGCTTTGGGAGACCGAGGTGAGTGGATTGCCTGAGCCCGTGGGTTCGAGACCTGCCTGGGCAATTTGGCGAGACCTCATCTCCACAATAACTCAAAAAATTAGCCGGGCATGGTAGTGCGCACCTGTAGTTCCAGCTACTTGGAAGGCTGAGGCGGAAGGATAGCTGGAGCCCAGCAGGTCGAGGCTGCGGTGACCGGGAGCGGGCACTGCACTCCAGTCTGGGCGACAGAGTGAGATTCCAACTCAAAAAAAAAAGAAAAAAAAAAAGAAACCGTAGTCAGAGGTGGGATGCAGACCGACAATACTGCTTCAAATTTATATAGAAACAATCTCCTTGCTCAGAATAAAAGTATGTCCCAACAAGATCTCTTTGATGGATAGCTACAGAACAATTTAGAAACAAGTAATTTTTGTATTAGTCAAGTGGTTGCCATTGTAGAGGATGAAATGCAGTTACCCTGGAACCTGAAAACATAGCAGACTTGATTTTCTAATATAAGCTAGAAAGCCAGACTTGATTTTCTAATATAAAGCTATAAAGCAGAGAATACAGAATGGTTGGAAAATTTAAACTAAGTTCCTACAAAGCAAATTAATAATATTTTAATTGATGTGAACATCCTTGATAAATACATTTATGTGCAATAAATTTTACTGCATAATTTGCAAGTATTTAACTTGATTTATTTTAAATGTACAGACATATTTGACCTTTAGGTGTTTTCACTGAGCCATTTATGAAACTATCAGATTATATGCAGACATTTCTTTATTCCTAATTGGCTTTAAATGAATTACAAAAATTGTTTCACAAAACAAACTATTTGTGAAAGAGGTATCTACCTGGCAATTATTTTTTGAAACATTAAGTATATCTTTGAACACCAATCATATATTATCTGTATAAAAAAACTGTAGAGTATTTAATCCTGACAATACCCTTGGTTGTATTCTAAATTTCAATTTTAAATATTACCTTTTAAGAAGAGTAGAATTTGATTTTCCTGATTTTAAACTACATAAAGGAAGGTGCAAAGGTGGTTTATATCACTAAATCTATTTTAGTGACCCAAATACTTGCTACTTGGTAAACACTGAAATTGACAACATTTAAAGTGATTTTGGTAAATATTATTATGAGCAAATCTACCAATGACATGAATTTTTGTAAAGACGTACATATTTTAAGCACTCAGATAATTTATACACTAGAGATTGATCTCCAGTGTTTAGATAACATGAATGAAAGGACCAAAATACATACTGACTTTTCTCTTTTCAGAATTAATTGCACTTATCACACATAAAGTTAGATTGGAGAGTCGAGTATATAATTAGAATTTGATTATAGTTGGCTGTTTTACTTTTTACAATATTTTATATTGGAATGGTATTTTCTTACTTTAATTATGTTTTGCTCCCTAGTCAGTTAGGTCAATATATATATATTTACATTATTGTTCTAACATTAGTTATGTTTTGCTGCATGAGAATTAATAAAATATTTATCTGTTACTAGCAAAGAGGCATTTTCAGTCCGGGTCTTTTCAATATTGTGTTTTTTGTGTGTTTCATTCAGTTATTCATTAATCTTTTCCTTCTTATGCAAAAACAGTCAGCACTGGCCCCACTAGAATCTGCAACTGCTTAAGGTTCAGATTTAACTAGAGTCATAACTATGTATATATTTCTTGCATTTTTTCTTAATAGTGTGACTCACAATTTTGATTTTAGACCCAAATATCTGGTGACTTTCAGCGGAACAACTTTTGCTCTAGAATAGTTGTCTACTACGATAATAAGTGGTCGACTTCTCACAGCTGCTCTTAGGGGAATGAGGGGCTATAAGAAAGATGGCCCTGCTTTTGAGTTGAGAGTAAACAATGAATCAAACATTTCCATTTATTATAGAGGGGGGAGAGAAAGAGAGAGCAAGGGAGAGAGAGAGTAAGAGTGAGAGTGAGCGATGGGGGCGCACTATATGGAGGAGGATCTGCTTTGTTTTATATTTATTTTACTCTTTCATATCCCCAAATATGGCCTTTGGTTTGTAAGTTGAATGTTGTTTGATCTTGCATATTATATTTTATAGCAGTAACTCAAGCAAGAGGTTTACTCATGAGGACATGTGGAGTTCCTATCAGAAGTTATTTTATTTAAATTCATCTAACTATTTTGCAGAATATCACTTTATAATGCATATTTTTTTAAAAAATTACATTTCTCTTGACAGATAACTATGGCTGAAATTATTTTTAGATGAAAATATTTTGTATATGCTGAGTAAAATTTTATATATACCCAAAATAACAAAGAAAGCCATCAAAAGTTTAAAATATTGAGATTCCATGCAAGAGATCCAAAAAGTTTAAGAAAATTCTGTCTTGGTGCTTCATTGAGGCAAAAGATAGCTAACATTTAATTATTTTAGCAGTTTGTAATTTTTACATAATTAATTAGTCATATCAAAATACATGTTTTCAAAGTCTATTTTAAAGAATAATTTAAAGCAGCTGATCATAACAAAGCAAATCATCTACCAATAATTTTAAAGTTTTATGGGGCAAAGGTGTTTTGTGCAAAAGTATTAAGAAGATTGCTTGGGTATAGAATATAATTTTACCAAAAAAAAAAAAAAAGAAAGAAAGAAAAGCATTATGCTTTACTAGAAAAATAAATTAAAAAAGGAACTTTCAATACTCTTATATGCATCAGTTTAAGAAAGAAGATGATAAGGAGAAAAACAGTTGCCTCTAAACATTAAAATACAGCGTTGCTTAGTTGAAATAGATGTCTCATTGTCAATATGAGTTTAGTATAGCACTAGAAATTTTAGATTAGTATTTAGATATTAACCAAATTTCTTACATGTTAATTTTTCAAAATACTTTTATGCAGTTTAACTTGAGTGGATGAAATCACATGGCAATTATCTCAAAATTGAAATAATTTTCTAAGATTATCAAGCCAATTTACATAATCTTTCAACCCATATATATCAAAGAAGAAAGTGGAATTGAAGAGTATATTATATGAGTTATGTTGCAATTATAATAGATGGAATTACAACTTTCTGTTTTAAATTTCACTGCACATATTATATATGTATATAATATAAACTGATAAAGAATTATTGAATCAATTCCTAATTAGAAATGGCTAAATCAAAATAAACAGCATATTTGCAAAAGGATTAAAAGTAGTGAACAAATATGGAATATCTTTAAACTTAATAGTCAAGAAAGAGTATCAAATTAAAATTACCAAGAACTATTAGTTCATGGAGATTATGGAAAACCCAATGCTGAATACAAGATTAAACAATTGTGCAAGAGTTGATGCTGACTGGTGAAATAGTTAAACTTATAGACGCAGGTATTGCTGTTGAGCCATTTTAGCATTTATACTATTTAACAGAGTTATAACCTAATTGGAAATTATGTTTAGATTTTTTATTTTATGTTTTTTCTCTGATCATTAATTACATCAAATGTGTATTATTTTCAAAATGGTAAAACCATGACTCCATAAATATAAAATAAACATGTCAATCATCTTATTCTACCCATTAATATAAGTGAGCATTGATAAAATAGTATATTTCAATTCAAGGGAGAATTTGACTAACAGATAATTATATTGTCTTCCGGGCAAAATTCATTTGCATTTCAAAGAAAAAATATTTTCATAGCTATGGGCAGGTAATATTTGCCTTGTTATAAGTTTTCTACAACTTTACTTCCACTACTTTAGAGTTTTTTAAACTAGCTTAGTCAATCTAAAACAATCAAAGGTACACAGCCCTATAGAAACACATAGTCCCTGAATGTCCATTAAACAGTGTTCAGAATGCCACTAGACAAAATTGCCTCTCATCTCTTTGCCTGTTTCAAGGCTGACATATTTTGCTGGCAATGTATTCCACACCTTTTTACAGGAATTATCTACTTCCTCATTTTTTTAGTGCAATATGTTCTTTGTATAGGTGAGCTCATACGGCATAGTCAATTATAAATTTCACTGTTTGCATGGATATTTTTATATCATTAAGGATTCCTTGGATATCCTTTCCTTTCAAATCATTAAGATTTCAATGGATAAATTAAAATAATTCACTAAAAACTATTCAACTCTTTTTCTAATGCTATTCATAGAAATATTCTGGTATTTGCTATTTTAAATGAATCTGAGAACATCATGATGCAAAATATATTAAATTACAACCCATTATATTTCATTAAAATAAATTCAAAAAATAATATAGAACAAATATTTTATACTATTTTTAGAATTAGATCTAGGTAGACAATATATTCCTGATCATCTATGTTTGTATATGTACATGTATGTAATATATCTATTTAATATCAATATGGGCAATGTCTGTATTTGTATTGGAATTACTGTATTTTGTATTTAATCCAATACGATAGGTAAAAAAAATAGTACCTTGCTTTTAAACTTTGTATTTATCCAATTAGTAATGTGATTGAAAATATTGTCTACACTTGTCATTACAATTTTGTACATTGAAAATTATCTCTTTGTATCTTTTGAATTGTTGTTGTTATTCTTCTCAGGTTAAGATATTCAAAGTTATTTGGTTCTAGAGACAATGTTGAAATTAGCCCAAGTTCTGTACTCCCTGAAATGGCAATGGGCAAGAAATTCCCCTAATCCTTCTGTGTTTTGGAAAACAGCTTACTACAAAGAATCACTCTCCCCAGATAGATTCACAGATGACTCCTTTACCTTGACAAAGCCACACACTGACCCTCCAGATTCCCATTCCCTGTCTTATGAATGTCTAGCTAATTCGTTTTCCTTACTGGCTAACATGGATAAGAGACCTGATAACTTGACCAAACTTCAGTTAGACTTCTCTTCTTCACTTAAGCCACTAAACTTTGGCTCATACTTTGGTGGATATCTTATTCTTATTTTAATCTATAACAATACTGTGAGCCCAGGCGCAGTGGCTCAAGTCTATAATCCCAACACTTTGGGAGGTCGAGGTAAGAGGACTGCCTGAGCCCACAGGTTCAAGACCAGCCTGGGCTACTTGGCTAGACCTCATCTATACAATAAATCAAAAAATTAGCTGGTCATGATGGCACATGCCTGTAGTTCCAGCTACTTGGAAGGCTGAGGTAGAAGGATTGCTTGAGCCCAGCAAGTGGAGGCTACAGTGGCTGTGTCACTGCAGCCCAACAGTTTGAGGCTGCAGTGGCCATGAATGTGCCACTTCACTCCATCCTGGGCAACAGAGTGAGAGTCTCCAACTCAAACAACAACAACAAAAATACTGTGTTATCTACTAATAATAGAGTACAAAAGATAAACTCTCTGAAGAACTATTCTATAAATTACTAACCTGACATGATCACAATTTATAATCTACTGATGAAAGATACTTATTTAAAGAAATAGAATATCCTTTCATTATTTGGAATTCAAAGTTTTAGTTAGCCAAATTAAAGGTAAATTCTATAAGTTTATATTCACTGAATGAACTAGGTTATCAATTATGACAATATTTTCTGTAACTACTACTTTATAGAATATGAAAAATTGAAACATGCCAAAGCTTTTAACTGGGTTAGTCAAGTCATTTCTCAATAATTACTGTAGAATTCTATAGACCCAGGACAGTAGTACCTCTAGAAAAGAAAATGTAAACTCTTATTTTTAAGTTGCTATACTGATAAGGAACTTCTCAACAGAAATCCCCACAGCTATCCAATCTGTTCCTTTGTCCCCAACCCCTTTTTAAGAAATGCAGTATTTATCTGATTCCAGGCTCTTAGCTCACCTCTTGTCTGTGACTGTACTTCTGCCAACTGGAACTTGGTGATCCAAATTCAAGCTTTTCCTCAAGAACTGGCATCAATTATTTAATGAGTATTCAAGCCACTGTGAGCAGATCTGTTTCAGAATCCTCCAGACACAAATACACAGCCAATCCATCTAAATCACAGATCCCCAAACACCAGGATCCAGATCAGTACTGCTCCATGGCCTGTTAGGAACTGGGCTGCAGAGCACCAGGCAAGCGAAGAAAGTCTCGTCTGTTTTTATAACAAATCCCCATTACCTTCTGAGTTCCAGCTGCTGTCAGGTCAGTGGGAGCATTATTCTCATAGGAGAGCAAACCTTATTGTGAACTGGCATGTGAGGGATTTAGGTTGTACACTCCTTATGCGAATCTAATGCCTGATGATCTGAGGTGGAGCTGAGGCAGTGATGTTAGTGCTGTCTCCCATCATCCCCGGATGGGAGCATCTAGTTGCAGGAAAACACGCAAGGCTCCAATTTATTCTGTATTATGGTGAGTTATATAATTATTTCATTATATATTACAATGTAATGTTAATAGAAATAAAGTGCATAATAAATGTATGTCCTTTAATCATCCCCAAACCATTCCCCTTTCCATCTGTGGAAAGACTTCCATGAAACTTGTCCCTGATGCCAAAAAGTTTGGGGAACATTGGTCTAAATCATGCTCAAAGATGAATTCAATCATATCCTGGAGGCAGGAGGTATGCTATTGATGCTCTGTAGAAAATTTTCCTGGACTAACAGACTTTACTATGAAAACCTCCAACTAATGATTTTTTAGGAGGGGATGTATTAACTAAACCTGACTCAGACTTACATGACTGTATAACAAGATGTTCATGGAGAGTTGGAGATCCAAGATGTTTCCAGGATAAACTTTCTTTCTTTCCTTTTCTTTCCTTTTTCTTTTTTGAGTCAAAGTCTCACTCTATTGCCCAGGCTGGAGGGCAGTGACACTCTCACCACTTCCGCAGCTCGACCTGCTGGACTCAGGCGATCCTTCCACCTCAGCCTTCCAAGTAGCTAGAACTATAGGTATGCACATCACGCCAGGTTAATTTTTCTTGATTTATTGTAGAGATGAGGTTGCCCAGGCTGGTCTTGAATTCATGGGCTCAGGCAATCCTCAGAACTCGGCCTCCCAAAGTACTGGGATTATAGGTATGAGCCACCATACCCAATCAAACTATTTCAAAAGCTTTACACTACTTTGTTATGCTCTGTACCAGGGTTTGACAAACTGCAGCCAGAGGTGATACCCACTCCCCTCACTGTTTTGGTAAATATGATTTTATCAAGACACACAGTTGCTCATTCATTTACCATGGTCTGTAACTGTCTTTGTGTTACAAAGACATCATTGAATAGCTGCTATAAAGATCTATCTCATTCCCAGGGCTATCTTTATGAGCACGTGTCCAGTGCAGTCGTATAGGGTACCACACAGAGAAGGGTTTATATTTAATGTCTAATTTTTTGCAGTTACAATTTTGAAATGTTTAAACATTTTATTTTTGAATTCATGTTTTGTGAAATCTTGTTGGGGCAACAGATGATGTGCTGTGTGCTTGGGGTTTCAGCTCACATATCTGTCCATCCTAACTGTCTCCCCAAGAAGGGATCTGATGATAGCTACTCCAGTCAACATCTTCCCACCTTCTTCCTTCCTGATCTGGGCTTCAGGGGCTGCTACCTGTGGCCCAGAACAATTACAGGGTTACATTGGTGGAGAAATGCTACGTTCCACCACACAGGGTTCCTAGGCTGCAGTGTAGGCAGAGTAGAGCTCTGGTATGTGTCTCAGGGAAGGGCAAGATGATGACCTTTCCATCCAGGGCCCGCAGTGCTACAGTGAATTTCCCAAGGACTAGGCAGAAGCTTCTTGCCTACCTTATTCATTGTTTTGCACTTAGCCCTTTTATAGACGAACTTACTTCTGCCCAAAACCTGTCAAAAGTTTACATCTGATTCTATTACACCTTCCTGATTAGAGGAACAACCTCAAGACAAAAGTGGATCCAGACTCGACTAACATCTGTCTCCTTATTTTTCTGGCATCTCGAACATGTTAGCCCAACGGATTTGTTAGCTTTTGTCTTTAAACAGATTGCTTTTACATTTCCTCAGAACTTTGCTTAGTGACCCTAATCAAAAGAGATTCATCATTATTAGAAGTAAAAATCCACTAGGCATAAATTTAAGAATTTAAAATTGTTTTCCAAATTAAATTCTTCAAAACACTTAACAGTGGTTTATTTTTATACAATCATCTAGTAGTTATACTTAACATAGAAAGGATTTTGTCTTGACAATTCAGACTATTTTATATACTTTTACTTTTTAACTGTAATTTTCCTTTCAAACACTGCATTAACTACCAATGCAGTAGGTAAAATTTGAAGACCTGAAAAATTTCTCATATACCCAAAATGACATCATATACACAACTGATGCTTAAAAAAATTCTGAAATTTTTAATTTATTAATAATATGCAGATATGGTCTATCTTGCAACTTAATTTATTTAACACCCCAGAACAAATGGATGAGATAAAGATGTTTACTTGTCATATCACTTGGAACTTAGTGTCATTCTCATAAAAAGTTCAATATATTTTTGCAGTTAATTTCTCTCAAATTATGATTATAATTAATGTAATATTTTAATAATTAATGTCTAATATTTTAATTTTAATATAATATTTTCACTATTTTTTGTTTGTTTAAGCAAAGAATTGACTTAAATCAGCACTTTGATTTGGGAAATATAGTATTGAAACTGGCATCTCACCTGAATTTATATAATGCAAGTGATGAGAGATTAATTCATGGTTTTAAGTTTTCATGTCTACAGCTTTACTGATGTCACTCCGACAGAAATCATAGAAAAAAATAAATTCACTTCTATAGTCATATCCTTCCAAAATGATGACCTGCCATGTTTTATTTTTGCTAAATGGCTTCATCTGAAATAGTACATTGTAGTGTGAAAAGGATTCAGTAATCAGAAGCAGTTTAGAAATGCCACGGTAGACAATAAAAGACCACAGCAATATATTACTCTGAGTTTACTTTCATAGGAATACAGGCTAGATCATAATGTTTTGTTCTATGAAAGGAAACTTTAAAACTGTGTAGAATCATGAAAACAAAGTGATTAATGACAGGCTATATCCAGAATCTCAAACAAGAATCTTGACTATGCTCATGTCAGTACTTTTGTCTAAAATGAGCCTGGAGAATTCAATGATTTATTTGTAGTGAGCGTGGACTAATGAGATGAATCATATTAACAGGAAAAGAATGGTTTACCTGTGAGACTTTTGCTGTTTCTGATTTGATGCAAATTTACCTGTTCCTTCACTAAGACTTACATGTTGGAAATACTGCTTTTAAAAACAAATTATCCCACAACTTTAAAATAAAATTTTTAAAAAAGAAACATGAACACATGCACACACACACACACACACACACACACTCACACACACACACTAATTAAAATAAAAAGAAATAATAAATCTGCTCTGAAACACCATAATAATTGTTCATGAAGAATTTATGATGAGGTATATAGAGTTGACTTCTGGCAATACATTAGCATAGCTGTTGTTGCCTACTGCTCACTTTTATTTTTACATTTAGTTGACATAAATTGTTTATTATTAAATACCTATATATATATATATATATATACACTAATCAAAATACACAAAACCTTTAAAATTATATGCTGTTGGAAAGATACACTTTCATTATGCACTTCATATTTTTGTCCATCCAAAATTCCTATGGTGACATCCTAAATACCAATGAGATACTAGGAAGTAGTGACTTTGGGAGGTAATTAGGTCATACAGGCTGCATCCTTCTTATTGTCCTTATGATGGAAACATCATGGAGCTGTCTAGTTCTCTGCCTGGTGTGTAAAAATACAAGAAGATAGCAATCAGCAACGTAAAGAGGGTTCTCACCAGTATCTAACCACGCTGGCACCCTCATCCCTGACTTCTAACCTTCAGAGCTATGAGAAATACATTGTTGCTGTTTATAAGCCACCCAATTATCAGCCTA
>CAUYQG010189078.1:0-35444 GCA_963574415.1 Tarsius wallacei | reverse complement strand
GAGTCTCACTCTGTCGCCCAGACTGGAGTGCAGTGGCCGCTCCCGGCCACCGAAGCCTCGACCTGCTGGGCTCCGGCGATCCTTCCGCCTCAGCCTTCCAAGTAGCTGGAACTACAGGCGCACGCTACCACGCCCAGCTGATTTTTTGATTTAATGTAGAGATGAGGTCTCACTTGCCCAGGCGGGTCTCGAACCCGTGGGCTCAGGCAATCCACTCACCTCAGCCTCCCAAGGCGCGGGATTACAGGCTGAGCCACCGAGCCCGGCTGGGAACCCAATTTTATACATGGATTTTTGACTCTTCAGAGGGTCAGTGCCCTAACCCCTGCATGGTTCAAGGGTCAACTATATCTAAAAGGGATAAGGAAAGAATTTACAATTATAAGTTTTCTATAGGAAATGCTCTAAGTAAAGGCCAGGGGTCTGTTAAAATTTGGTCCAGCTGAAAGGAACATTGAATTCTTCTTGATCAGTTGCTATTATCATCATTGAAACTCCTGCCTCAATTACTGACTAGAAAGAGATAAAAATATTCAGTCCAACAGATCCTTTTGTGTGATCCTCATTTTATTCTCTGCCTCCACTTTTCTTACTGTATTAGGATTTCAAGATTTTAGTTCCATTCAAATGTTGATTAAACTTCAATGTCCTCTTGAGCAAAATAATAATAATAATAAATAAGATAAGAAGCCTGTGTGTATGTATATCGAACAATTTACCCTTGGGAAATAAATGTTGATAAAAATAATAACAGCAGTCTATCCTATTGACATATTGTTAGTACCAAGCAAAGAATGATTCCTTATCTCACGGATTAAGCGTTTTAAAGTAGGTTGGCTTATTAACAGATACAGCAATACTTTATACTTATTTGAAAAACGGTTTATTTTCAAAACAAGAAAACTCACGTTTTAGCTCTGTCAAAGAAGATAGACAAAAATTAATCCAAAATGCATTTGTAAAACTCAACTAAATCTCTCTAGACTTTTGTCAAATTATAAAGAAACCACTATATCAAGTCCAAAAATGAAAAGGAATTTAAGATTGAGTCAGTTTAAAAATAAAGCGTTTGAAACCTTAAAAATTAGCATTAATTCTATTTATAGAAAAATACTTTTGCAGATGACTTTTTTCTGAAAGCACACATTAAGTTCACTCAAATTATATATTACCAGAAAGTCTAAATGTCACTGATTTTCTTTGCTCTGAAAGAAAAAGGCAACCATGTTGACTTCAAATAGTCATTAAGATGTAAAGTTGTCAAGGTTAAAATATTGGCCTTATAAGCCCTTGTGAAATCTGTGGAGGGAAACTAGTATCATTATTTAATATAAAAAGTGTTAATTAAATTAAGTCCAATTTTTATTAAAAATGAAAAAATCTTAGTGAAACAAATGCTGAAATGGATATATGTGGGGGATCCCCCCAAATAAAATGCATCTATTTTTTAAATAGTGTATTTTGTATTATATGTTTAAACTTCGATCACCACCAAGCATTCTTCATTTGATGCCGTACACCTATCAAGACGCTCTTTTCCTCTGCTCAAAACAGTTTTTGAACATGTCAATTTTGATGCTTTGTAGTGCTTCAGCCATTTTTGTTCCATCTCTTCCACATTAATCAAACTTTTCCTTTTGAGAAGTTTTTCATTCAGGGAAACAAAATCACTTGGAGAAACAAGTGACTTTTTTCATCCAGGGAAACAAAGTCGCTTGGAGCAAGATTAGGTGAAGAGGAAGGGAGGGTCATGGAGGTCACGGCATTTTTTGATCAAAAACTGCTGAACCTGCAGTGTGGACAGGTGAACTCATAAATCACCCATCACGGAATGAGCAAACGCATTGAAAGAATCTCCCAAAAAAATACACTGAAGCCAAATGCAGCCTCTCACAGCAATGCTAGCTAGTCCACTGATGCTGATGGGTTCCTAAAACACTTACCTTGTTGGGGAAGCCTATACTACAAGGGTTCTGCCCTCCAAAAGATAACGCCTGTTTTTATTTTTTAGGGGGGATTCCTCTATTCATGATAATTCAAAACATGTGGAGATGTAAATTTGTTTTATGTTGAGATACTGTGTGGGTAGCTTACTTTCTAATGTTTTAAAACAAATTTTTCCTACCTATTTGTCGCCACACTGGTAAGAAGACAAGTGGGTCAAAATAACCGGCACCACTTATTTTCAAGAATTAGAATCTTCTCAGAGAAACTGAGGATAAAAAACTTATTAGCAGATTGTCTTTTACAGTTTTGCTTTTTTAATGTCAATCTTGTGAAAGAGAAGATAAAATAAACCCACAGCCGATGTTACATTAAGCTGGAAGGGAAAAGACATTAAATCTATGCCAGAGAGGGAAACATTGACCCTACCATCCTGTATGACTACAAAGCATTCAAGCTCCTTTAGAACCACAATTTATTTATGTTATTTATTTATTACTATTTTATCTGCCTAAGTCTTGTTTGTTCAAAAAATGTGCTGGGTGCAGTGGCTTATGCAGGTTATCCCAGCACTTTAGGATGTGGAGGCAAGAGGATTGCCTGAGTCTGAAGGTTCAAGACCAGCCTAGGTAACTTGGCAAGATCTTGTCTCTTTAAAAAAAAATTGACATTGCTTCTGTTAGTACTTAAAAACCAGCTATTCCTTTAAAAATTCCTCTTAATAGCTGAAAATTGTATTCTAAATTCAGATTCAGGAAAATGAGGAAATGAACACAAATGTATACTTTTGCAGGGTCTATAAAGTAAAAATTCAATGTTGTTTCAACAAAAACACCTGAATTAACCTTATTAATTTCATTCTGGTTGGCTTGCTAAGCAGGAAAAAAAAAGCAATTATACTAAAAAAACAGATGAAGGGAGAGGGAACCAAGAAACAGATTTGGTAGACAGATGAAGATATTCTCCTAAGAAAACTCTTCTCTATCTGAAAATCTAAACTCTTGATTTTTGGAAAAGTAATCCAAACTAAATTCTATTTCATTTGGAGTATTTGTGTATCTAAATGTCTGGTACAATATACTTGTGACCTTTATCCTGATCTAAAGAGGATTGGGGTAAAAATACTTATTGTCCTCAGAGATAAAATGGAAATAAAATACTATCAATATAACTTCAGTCTGTTAACTTAAACATGTCAGGAAACACAATATCTGTCTGTAGTGTGCAAACCTTGTTAATTACCTATATTATCTTGTTATCCCAGTTTCACAATGGGTAGTAAATTATAATTGTCACATTCCTGAAAACTGCAAATTAAGAATAAACATAGAAAACCTATATCTCCATTGATTACCTTCTAAATCCTTAATAAATATAGTTAGGAAGTGATCTTCAAGCCTTCTCTCTGACAGTAAGAGATCATTTGTCAGTTGTTACTGTAAAGCGATGATAGAGTTATTGTGTAGCAAAGTGTTTAGCAACCAATGATGATAATTGGAGCTATTTCTACCTTGGCAGACATTGGAGATAAGGACTGAGGACTGAAACTGAAACAGAACTTTCAGTTCCTTCAGGAGAAAGCTGTTTTATTCTGAAATTTTTTACTGAGCAGCACAAACCCAGTAATAAATATTGGGGACCAACAACTCTGTGACAAAATTTATATCTAAAAATGTAAGACCTGGTTGAAGTCCTGTTATTTCTTTTCAGGAACCACAATAAAGCAAAAGAAGCCACAGAAATATACTAAGATATTTATCTTTCAAACCATTTTGCATTGTCGACAACATCTTATTTATTTTGCATAGATTAACATGTGAACTTTAAAAATCATAAAGTTTGTATTACAAGTTAAAATGGGGGGAGAAAAAAGGTGGTGGAGCCAGTTGGACTGTGTGAGTCCTGTGTGACTGAGTATATGGAGGAATTTGCCTGTGTGTGTTTGTAAGTGGGTGTGTGAGTGGCTGACTGAGTAGGGATTTGAAAGCAAGTGGCCAGGGCTCTGGTGTTGAAGTAGCTGGTCTCAGCTGCTCTGCTTGGACCCTAGCACCTCCCAGGATGCAGAAGCCAAGAGCCATTTTCTAAAATCAACAAGCCTTTTCCTGGCGAGAAGCTGCTGGGAGCGAGGGCTACTGCTGACTGTCGGACCACCACAGCACCAGGCCAGACACTGTCAGCAAGGGCTGTGGAGGGAGCATACCAAGGGAGTCAGAGTATCACCGGAGAAGGCAAAACAGGTACCTACCACCATCCTGAAAACTGGGCAGGGAAGTGCTCCATCTTGCTCACCATGGAATGATAGACCTGCTCTCTGTGACTGGTGGGTTAACTACTCAGAGGTTGATCATGATCCAGAGGGAATATCCCAAAAGCACAAACTTCAGAGGGACAGGATGAGTGTAGAGTCTCAGGCACCCTACCCCCTACACTGATCCAGGCACAGAGAAAAGGGTGAAACCAGAAAAGGACAAAATATCCCGCCCAAAAGATCAGCAGTGAGTCCAGGACTGACCCAACCCCCTCTTCCCCCCGCAATCTTCTGAATGTCAGATTCACACAGCAAAGGCACAACTGAGAAGGACAAACCCAGGTGGAGCCTGGATGGTTGTTGCATAGAACTCTACTATGGGATGATCTTGGTTGGGGCACTTTCCTCCAGCACCTGGGGAGGAGATAATCCCACACCTCTCCACTGGGGGGAATTCCCTGACTGTACAAGAGCAGAAGGGGAGGACTGACACCCCACTCATCCCCACCGCCCCCTCCTCCCCTTCTTGGTCACACACTGGGGAGATTGTGAACAAGCCCGCAACCCCACAGGAAACAGCAGAGGGGCTTACCTGTGAGCAACTGAGAGGAATAATTAACAGAATCTGCCACAAGAGGGTGGTTAGTACCCAGAAATTCTTTTTAAATTTTTTTGTTTGTTTTTTGTTCTTTTACTTTTGTTGTTGTGTGTGTGTGTGTGTGTGTGTGTGTGTGTGTGTGAATGTGCATGTGCATGTGTGAGGCTTTGATTTGCATTCCTTCCTCTTTTTTTTAGTTTTGTCCTTCCTTTGTTTTGGTTTAGTGTGTGTGAATGTGCGTGTGAGGTTTGATTTGCATTCCTTTTTTTCCTTCTTCTTCCTATTTGGTTTTTTAGTGTGTGTGTGTGTGTGTGTGTGTGTGTGTCTTCAGTCTTTCTGTTTATGTGTATGTGTGCCTTTGTGTTTTCTTTCTATTGGTTTTTGGTTTTTGTTTTCCTTTTGTCTTTTGTTTGTTGTTCTTGTTTCTTATTTTAATTTTGTGTGGTTTATTTTATTTTTTATTATTTTTGTCCATCCTATTTCATTCTGTTCTCCTCGTTACTTGGACTCAGAGAATACGTACATGTACTCATTGTATCATCATATAGAGTGGTGTTGGGGAGTGGAACTCAGGAGGGCCAAACATCAGTCAGTGAACATTGTAACTTGCAAGTAATTTCTGAATCCTAGCTACCCCCCATCCACCTTATACAAACCTCAAACATACAAGAAGCAACAAAGTTTTCCACCCCCACCCCTGTTTCAAAACAGAAAAAAATTCAGAACCCTGATCAGAGAAAAATAGAGAGCTAAGCAAACAACAGAAGTGAAATCCCCTCCCACTGCCACTAAATAATGGAACTAAAAAGAAAGGAAAAAGATCTGTCACAAATGAGGAGAAATCACAGGAATAACACAGGTAATTCCCAGTGAATCAAAGAGAAAATGTCTGAAAGATCAGTTCTCAGAGACCAAACAATGGAAATCACCAATGACTGACCCCAAAATACAACAGGGATTAGGGAATGTAAGGAAAGAGTGAATAAGACTTAAGAAAGACAAGATGCAACACTGAAAGAACTTGTAACAAAGATTTTGGCCATAAAAACTTCATCCAGGAAATAAATAACAAGATGACAAGCAGGGAAACCAAATTAATGAAGCCAAAAAATCTCAGATCTTGAAGACCAAAACATGGAAAAACATAGAAAAAAACCTCAGAAAGAACAAAGCCTTCAAGAGATTCACAATTATATCAAGAGACTGAACTTATGCCTGATTTGTATCCCAGAAGAAGAAAGGGAAAAGTAGGATACCTTGGAACAAGTATTCCAGGAGGTTATCCAAGAAAACTTTCCCCATCTCACCAGAGTTGTGGCCATCCAAACACAAGAGATACAGAGAAACCCTGCAAGACATCAAATGAGAAGACCAACCCCTGGGCACATAGTAATTGCTTACACAAAGTAGGTACAAAAGAAAAAATCTAAAGACAGCAAGAGAGAAAGGTCAGACTACCTACTGGGGAAGACCAGTCAGAATAGCAGCAGACCTATCAGTAGAAATACTACAAGACAGAAGGGACTGGAGTTCAGTTTTCAAAGATAAATAATTTCAAACAAGAATTTCCTACTCAGTCAAACTCAGCTTCATCAGTGATGAAGGATTAAAATCCTTCCCAAATATCCAGTCCCTAAGAGATTATGCAGCTTCCAGACCAGCTCTACAGGAGACACTTAAAAAGGTATTAAGCACAGAAGAAAAAAGAATTAAAAAAAAAGAATGATCATGCAGTTCCCAAGAGAACAGGAGAACAAAGAATCAACAGAGAATAGATTGCAACTGCAAACTTGAAAACACACACATCAATCCAAAATTCAAAAGAAAACAAATAAACAGAGAAAAAATCTTTGTAAGAATCTCATGACAGGGATAAACACTCACATTTCAATAATCAACCTGAATGTGAATGGACTAAATGTACCACTGAAAAGACATAGAATGGCAAACTGTATAAACACGCACACATACACACACAAAACCCAATAATTTGCTGCATCCAGGAAACACACCTCACCAGATGGGCCACTTGCAGACTAAAAGTTAGAGAATGGAAACGAATTTCCAGGAGACTGAATCACAAAAAAAGGCAGCAGTTACAATCTTAATATCAGACAAAACAACCTATTAAAAATGAAAAATTTACAAAGATACACATGGACACCACATAATGATAAACATTTCAATCCATAAGCAAGAAATATCCATCCTAAACATATATGTGCTCAACACAGGAGTGTTTATAAAGCAACTACTAAGTAAACTAAAAAAATACATTGACTTCAACACTATCATAGCTGGGGACGTAAGTACTCCATTAACAACACTAGATAGATCATTGAAGCAAAAAGTCAACAAAGGGATCCAGAACCTCAACTTGACACTTGACCAAATGGACTAATAAGTACCTACAGAGCACTCTACCCAACAACCACAGAATATACATCACCACATAGAACTTATTCCAAGATCGACCACATCCTCAGCCATAAATCAATCATAAACAAATTTCACAAGATTGAAATACTGCCATTCACCTTTTCAGACCACAGTGAAATAAAAATCAATATCACCACTAACAAAATTCCCCCAAAACTCACAAAGACATGGACACTAAACAGTATGATGCTGAACAACTACTGAGTCAATACAGAAATCAAAACAGAAATTAAAGGATTCCTGAAAACAAATGAAAATGAAGAAACATCTTACCAAAACCTCTAGAACGCCTTGAAAGTAATACTGAGAGGAATTTATATCTCTACAAACACACATCAAGAAATAGCAAGATTACAAGTTAACAAGTCACCTAAGGGAGCTGGAAAGGTAAGACCACCAAAACCCTAACTTCAGCAGAAGAATCCAGATCACCTAAGTAAAAGGCCAAATATGGGACACAGAAGAAAATAATATCATAGAAAAAATCAGCAAAACAAAAAGCTGGTTCTTTGAAAGAAGAAACAAGATTGATGAACTCCTATCCATAATGACAGAGAAAAAGAGAGAAAAAGGCCAATAAACACAATTAGAAATGCAAAAAATCAAATCACAACTGACATCAAAGAAATAAAAAAGCTTATCAACGGTAACTATGCATACCTGTACGGAAACAGACTTGATCAACTAAATGAAATGGAGGACTTTCTGACATCACACAACTTCCCCAGGTTTAAACAAGAAGACATTGAGACACTAATTAGACCAATAATAACCCAGGAAATTGACTCCATCTTAAGAAAACTAATACCAAAAAAAAAAAAAAAAAGCCCTGGACCAGATGGCTTTTCAGCAGAATTCTACAAAACATGCAGGGAGGAGCTGATACAAATCCTATTGAAAATATTCCAGGGAATTGAGAAAGAAGAAACTCTCCCCCAAATCATTTTATGAAACTAACATCACGATGATACCCATATCAGGCAAAAAAACAACGAAAAGAAAGAACTACAGGCCAATATCCCTGATGAACATAGATACAAAAATTCTCAACAAGATTCTAGCAAATGGGATCTAAAAACACATCTCAAAAATCATTCACCATGACCAAGTCATCTTCATTCCCAGGATGCAGGGCTGGTTCAACATCCACAAGGCCATAAATGTACTTAAATATATCAATGGATGTAAAAACAAGAACCACTTTATATCATTAGATACAGCAAAGACTTTTGATAAAATCCAGCATCCCTTCCTGATAAAAACCCTTGGACACCTAGACATAGATGAAGCATACCTCAAAATAGTAAGTGCCATCTATGATAAACCCACAGTCAACATATTGCTAAACTGACAGAAATTGGAAACATTTCCCCTGAAAACTGAAACCAGTCAAGGTTGCCCACTCTCACTCCTCCTGTTCAACATAGCATTGGAATTCCTAGCTAGATCAATCAAACAAGAGAAGGAAATCTGGGGTGTCTAAATTGGAAAAGAGGAAGTTAAGTTATCCCTCTTTGCTGATGATATGATCCTATACCTCAAAAATTTAAGAGAACCTGTCAAAATTGTTCATGCACTGAGACTTTGGCAAAGTCTCAGGGTACAAAATAAACATGTAAAAAACACTCACATTCTTATATACTACTAACAGACAGGCAGAGAACCAAATAAAAAGCACAATCCCATTCACAATAGCCACAAAAAAATGGAAACACCTTGGCATCTTCCTAACCTGAGAAGTAAAAGACCATTACAACAAAAACTACTAAATTGAGCTCAAAGAAATCAAAGACACAAACAAATGGAAATATTATCAACAGTGTTAAGCTGTTCATCCTACCAAAGACAATCTCCAGATTCAACACAATACCCATTAAATTACCAATGTCATTCTTATCAGACCTGAAAAGGACAATACAGAAATTCATATGGAAACATAAACAATCATGAAGAATCAAAACAATCCTCAGCAAAAGAAACAATGTGGGAGGTATCACATTTCCAGACTTTAAACTTTACTATAAGGCTATAATAACCAAAACAGCCTAGTGTTGGTACAAGAGCAGGCATATAGACCAATGGAACAGAATAGAGATTTCAGAAACAAAATCTCAATTTCTCAACCAACCCATTTTTGACAAAGCCTCCACCAACAACCACTGGGGAGAGGAGAATCGATCCAGTAAACGGTGCTAGAAAAACTGGCTGACTACATGCAGAAGATTGAAATAGGACCCCTACCTATCACCATACATGAAAACCAACTCTAAATGCATCAAAGATCTAAATGTAAAACCTTAAACTATAAGAATCGTAGAAAACACAGGAGACACCCTTATGGGAATCAGAATAGGCAGCCAATTCCTGTCCAAAACCCCAGATGTCCATGCCATAAGAGATAATATAGACAAGCAGGGCCACATTAAACTGAAAAGCTTCTGGGTAAGGCAAAAGAAACCATCAAGAGAGTGGGGAGACAGCAAACAGAATGGAAAAAACATTTGGCAATAGTTTTTCTGACAAAGACCTAATATCCTGGATCTACAAGGAACTCAAATGTGCCAAAATAAAAATAAATAAATAAAATAAAAACAAAAAAATAGCCCCATTAAAATATTGGGCAAGAGACATGAATAGACACTTTTCAAAAGAAGACATACAGGAAGCCAACAGACACATATGACACAAGTGCTCAGCCTCACTAATCATTAGAGAAATGCAAATCAAAACCACCTTGATGTACCACCTAATCCCAGTAAGAATGGTCATCATTAATAAAACAAAAATCCACCTTGATGTACCACCTAATCCCAGTAAGAATGGTCATCATTAATAAAACAAAAAACATCATTAATAAAACAAAAAAACAACAGATACTGGTGAGGATGCTTCTACACTGCTGGTAGGAATACAAACTAGTTCAACCCTATGGAAAACAGTGTGGTGATTTCTAAAATAACTAGAAATTGACCTTCCATAAGATCCAGCAATTCTACTGGGAGTATACCCAGAGGAACTCAAATATTCTACAAAAAAGATACCTGTACACACATGTTTATTGCAGCACTATTCACAATAGCAAACACATGGAACCAACCATGCAACCCATTAAAAATGGACTGGATTTTTAAAATGTTGTACATATACACAATGAAATACTACACAATCATTTAAAAGGGCAAATTTATGGACTTCACAGCAACTTGGATGGATTTAGTCTATAATATCCAGTGATCTATCACAGAAACAAAGAACTGAGAACCACATGTTCTCACTCATTAATGAACACTGAATATTTACCATAATACTATAATAAAGGGACTGGCAGTAGCCAGAAACTGCCAGGAGAGGCAGGGAGCAAATAACATCAATAAGGGCACCTGATCTCAAACAAGGTGAAGTGAGGACCAAAGGGAGGCCCAAACTTTACCTGTATGATGACTACTTGTATACCTAATCCTGAACTGTACCTCACATCTTTAAAATAAGAAAAGCAGGGGGAAAATAAAGCATAAATTAATGGTATGGTAGACCAGTAGACATCATAGGCTCTCAAACTTTAACGTGTATACAAATTACTTTGGTGTTAAATGGTAAATTGTCAATAGTAATTAAAATTCTAACTCAAGTCTGGAATAAGAATAAAATTTCTGCATTTTTAACAAGTGCCTAGATGAAGGCAAAGCTAAACTTCGAATAGCAAGAAGGCAGATAACATCAAAAACTGGATTGGAATATTGAATGGAAGTTGGGAATTCAAACATATGCTCAACTAATTGTTTAAAACAACATGCTGCCTCAAATCAAACATATTTGAACCTTTCCTTTATAATATATTAAATATCTAGGTACCTAAATATTTAGACATAATATATTAGATATCCAAGCACCTAGATCCCTAGGTACCTAGTGATTAAAGCACTTCTGAAAGTACCTGATGCAATGATGAGGTTTTAGTAGAAATGATTTTGCAAGGAATGACAATTTTATAAGTTAGTCTGAGTTCATAATATGGAGGATAATATTATACCTGCTTCTTACTCAACCCCCAAAACAACTGATATTCAAGTATGAAGTGGGAAGGTTTTCAGGTAAAAGCTGAGGTAACTATGTTCATGTTTTATAAGACATAGCATAAGTCAAAGGCCACTCCTCATTATCAGGCTTTGTAGCTTTGGAAGCTCTGGGAAACAAACACTTAACCCATTCCCAGTAACTGGTACCTATAAATACCAAGTAGGGATTCAAAAATACTTGCTGAATAAATGAATTGCAGAGTAAGTGGTATTCTTCAGGTTCAAACCAAGACATATTCAAAACAGTCTAGAACAAAATACCATAAGTAATTTCTGCATCGACAAGAAACACTTCCAGGGATTCCCAGAAATAATTAAAATAGATTTTAAATTGAGGTCCTTCAGAATACAAATGAAGATAACAATGTAGTAGAATTTGAGCAATGATAAATATTAACCTTACTTGGACCCAGGAAATGAAGAAGCGTGGAGATTTACAAAGAACTAATCTATCAGATACCATCAAGGCACAGTGCTCATGACAATTACAACCTTGGCTGTGGCAGATATAAAGAATATAACACACAAGTCCTTTCCTCAAGAGACTGTAAGGTTAATAAGAAAAAAGGTGTACACAGATAGATGTATATATCTCATTTTTTGGCATCTCGAGGCCGTGTATATTAAATTCTAAAGGGAGGGATAATTCTTAACTAGTGGCGATACTATGGTGTATTGGAAAGTGTCCAGGAAATTTTAGCAGACATTTTAGAGTTCAAATATCTACTCTGTCATCACTAGTTTGGTTATTTTGTGTCAACATAGTTTCTTAAATTCCAGAGAATTTGTGAAGTTTGAAAGTGATGATCTTTACAAACCACTTGCCACATATTAGACATGTAATGACAAATGTAAATGTCTTTATTTCTCTCTTTCTTCAGCATCAGCAACTAAGAAAGCATGTTTAAATTCCATATCAAAGCTTTTTCCAATCAGTATTATGATGACAGAAGATCTGGACTATCTGGAGAAAGCTTGCTCTGAAAATCAATATTGCTATTGCATAAGAATTCAAAGCAATAGGAATGTAAGTCTTCTTACTTCTGCTCACTCCATTTTTAGAAAACTGATGTACCAGGCCAGGAGTAATGACTTATTTGGTCACAGCATTCCAAAGTTGAGGTAAACAAACTGAGATAATTAACAAATAAATTTTCTTATTTAATAACCAAGGAAAAGATAATTCTTCTATATCCTCAAAGTAGATTATTCTCAGAATACTTTAACACAAATGTGGTAAGCATAAATGATAATGAAGTTTTATTATTTAGAGAAGACATAAATGTCAAAATACAATGATAATTTCCCCCTATGTTTTCACTCTAACCAGTTCAGACATATTTACTAATAATCACTTGTGAAAATATGGTCCACAAAGCAGATATTCCTAGAACAATAGTGTGTTCATTTATCTTAGCAGTACCACACGCTGAGTTTATCAAGCATCCCTGGAAATAATTATTCAGCATCAACATGGTAAATTTAAAATCAGAATTCACTTTAAATCATTATTTAGGTATACTCTCAACTCTGCCTCTTTAAATGCCCTTAATTAACTGAAGTCTGAACTCAAAGAAGAGATTTTTTTATATGTTGAAAATTTTTACTGTGGGCTTGGAAAAAATATATTTTATAACAGATACTCAGTTGGGCATGCAAACATTGACAACTCCAGAATTTCCATATCACAGGGGAAGTTTAATAGGAAAAAGAGTTTATCTTGAAGTGAAATACTCTGAATTTATAAACCTTTTATGTTTAGTTGAAGGGGCTTTAGTCCATCAGTGGAGAAGGCTTTAGCCTACCCCAACCCCAAGTCCCTTGAAACTACAGGTCTGCAAGTTTATTTTCTTTCATGGAAAAGGATGGGCCCTTATAAGGATACCATTCAGTGGTAAGTTTCAATTCTGACTGACTATTCCAGCAAAAGATAAAAACATGTTAGAGTTGAAGCCTGACATTTGGGGATCTTTTTCTGACAATAAAGGAGAAATTGTGGTTTGTATGTGCCTCTTATCCAGATCTCAATATGGATGAAAAGAGAGAAAATCTAAAGACAGTCAGACCCAGACGAAAGTGTTAACTTTTACAATTCCACATAGCATGTCCTTTAAGTACAGTGTAAGGACAGCTTAATGCTTGGAAGATGACTTTGACTGCCTGACTAAAATTTAACTTCAATGCCACTTTACCTGTGAAATACTTGTTAAGCTTCATCATGCTCAAGCATCCTGGGAATACTAAAACTGTAGGCAAGTTTCCGCTCCCTAGAAAAGCATTCTTGTAAACAAATAACTACAATACACAGAGAATAGTCAAAAGGCAAAAACATTAAGTACTATAGAAGTTCTTTTTACCTTCTTTCCTTTTATTTGGTCATGCTTAATTTTATAATTAGATGGTGTGTGTGTGTGTGTGTGTGTGTGTGTGTGTGTGTGTGTGTGTGTGTGTATACAAATTTGATGTTTCTTGTAAGGAAATTTTAGTTCTCCATATAAAATAATTATGGCAGAGGCATAAATAATATAGTACATGAATCCATTGCCTCAAACTGGAAACTTTCATCAGACTTTCATAAAGAATAGCTTTCTAGCCGGGTTCTGTCAAAGTTCACTGGTCAGAATAGGTTGTATCTGAAAATGCTGTTTTCATCTATCTTCCTTATTTTAAAATTAAAGATCTCAATTCAGATAAAACTGTATCTTTCCATTAGTTGATTTTCCTTTTTTCTTTTTTTTTATTTTAAAGATGTGGGATACAATTCAGGGTTAGGTACATAAGTGATCATCATACAGGTGAAGTTTGGGCCTCCCATTGGTTCTCACTTCACCTGGTTTGGGATCAGGTACCCTTACTAGTGTTATGTGCCTTCCCCTCCTCTCTTTTCTCCTCCTCCCCTGGCAGTCCCACTACTGCCAATCCCTTTCATGTAGTATTATGATAAATGTTCAGGGTCCTCTTATGAATGAGAACATATGGTACTCAGTTCTTTGCTTCTGTGATATACACAAGTGGCTGAATGATTTTAAAAGATTGCTAAAGTAATTTAGGACAGTTTCCTTCAAGAAATGCATTTCCACAAGGTATTATGCCATTGTGTTTTTGACAGAGTTAAATATTAGAATTATATTTAATATCCAAAACTTTGCATTTGTCAAGATAGATTTCTAAAAGAAAAACAAGGCACCTCAAATTTGAAATTTATTTGAACTTACACTAAGTCTCTTTTTGATATATGTCTAAAATTATTAAATCATCAAATTTTAGAGTTAGTAGAGACAGGAGTTAGGCAAATAAACAAAATCAGACCCAGGTTCAACTATTGTCTAAAACACTTCATTAGTCTTGCCTTAAATTTGCAAAAGAGGATATATCAAGTTCATATAGCAAATTGGAGGAGTTAATTAATACTTCAATCTTCCTGTTCTTTGAAGAGGTGTAAAAAAATTTCATTCAAGGTGAAGCAATTTAAGTTTTAAAGCTATTTTGCAGCTGCAAAGAAGTAGTGTGTGAAATTAGCAACCACTGAACAAATACTTGAATGTTTCTCACAGAAAGGCATTGATTGGGTGACATGTTCAGGACCCTGGACTCTAGCAAACTAGAGTCAACATGCCCACAAAGTGTAAGACTTATAAGCCAGGTAGAGGAAAAGTCAGTGCTTTTTAACCACCTTGACCTTGGCCATAGCCTTGATTTGACAAGAGTTACTGCAGTAAATACATCTAATTGCATTATGCAGAGACGCCATCCTCTATATCTGTGATGCCACATATAGACACAATGTGTGACTAGAGAGCTGAAGTGTTTTTGTTTATTTTAAAATTTTTCTTATTACATTGATGTTAATACAAACTTAACATGAGTCAGTGAATTTACTTGAGTAAATGTAGTTTTGAAAAAGATGCTTTTGTGAAATGTAATATTTTCTCTTTTTTTTTTTTTTTTTTTTGCATCATCAGAGGGTTTTACTGAACGTAACAACCTACTTGCCCGCTCAGTAGGCAGTTCAGATGTGGGAGACACTTCTCTGTACAGGAACCGGCACTGTCTTCAATCCTATGCGTGCAGATGTCTAACAGGCAAAGTTTTCTCTCCGTTTTGTAGTAATGTAATCTTCCTGTTAGCAAAAAGAGGCAACCAGTCCCTGTAGACTGAAGGGACTAGAGTCATAGGAATAGGATGGGGATTTTTCTCAGTTTCAGATCCTCTGCTATTTTATTGGGTGGAAAGTCTTGAACTAAAGGGGTTCCAGAAGAATAATGTTGCATTTCCTTATGTCTCAGGAAATACTTTCTATGGTAATCTGTCAGATTGTCTATGAACAAACCCACTTTTTTAGACATTGATAAAGTCTTTTCTTCCTGTGATATTTTATACAAGAACATTTTAGATGTATTAGATGTGACTGATTTTAACTAATCCTATTAGATTTGTATCATCTAGTTACATGTTCTATTCATAGTCTTTTGTGAATCATTGCCTTTCTATTTTAAAAGATGGCCTATTTTGAGCCTTTGTATAGGTACATTCTTGTTTTTGTGACAAAAGAAAAGCTTTAAAACCATCCTAAAGAGAAAAATAATGACTGTCAGAAGTAATGTTTTGTTTTAGTGTGAGTTACTGTTACTGTATTTGTTTATTGTAAAGGTGAACATTTAGTGTTAAGTGCAGTTTTCAATAAGTAATTTTAAAAAACAGGAAAATATGCTTTTGCATTACAGTCAAATCAATCCCTCTAAAAAGCAAAGTTACACCAAGCAAGTTTTTAATAGCACCTTCTTATTGCTCGTCCTTTACTAGGATGAAAAAGAAATCAAATATTCAAAACCACATAACCACCCCTCCACATTTCTAGCTACTCCATTTCTCAGTGTGTGGCCAGGAGGTGCAGGTAGGAAGCTCAAAAGCCCCTTGGAGAGACCCTATTGGGGGTCAGAGGAGCATTATGACAGCCTCAGAGTCAGGGCCGGGACCCAGCTCTCCTACTGCACCCACAATCTCTCTTCTCTGATGCCCACTTTCTTCAACTACAAAATGATGGGATTCTAGCTGGGCATGGTGGCTCATGCCTGTAATCCTAGCACTTTGGTTTGGGAGGATGAAGCGGGAGAATTGCTTGAACCCAGAGTCCAAGACCAGCACAAGACATCATCTCTGTTTAAATAAGTAAGTAAATAAATAAATATTTTTAAAATGATGGGGTCCATAGCCTCCAAAATTCCTGCCACCTCCACTCCTGGGACAATGGTCCTTCACATTTTAGAAACATTCATCCACACAAGCACACACAAGGTGCTATTCAATGTAACTCTTCCCATGAAAATCACAACAGGCTGTGGGGAGCTGACACTTGTTGCTGCTGGACCATGAGGGTGGCGGTTCTTGGTATCATCCCCTCTGCTTCAGTCCCTATCTGAAACTTTCTAGAGTAAAAATAAAACTAAAATAACAAAAAAAGTTATACCAAGTCTATAAATGAGGATGCAACTAAAGGAAAATGATTATTTGGTACTTTATTTAATTATTAGACAAATTTCCAATATAGTCAGAATAACTTGGATATGTAGATCTAGTTTTTCTACTGGAAATTGTATAAATTCTAAATACAAATCAAGTATTTCTCATGAAAATTTAATGTCTGAATAAAGAAGAGTCTGCCCTCATTGCCACTCTATTATTTTTTTTTAAGTCCTTATTCTAATTTGTCTCAGGGGAAAGGGTTCATGGAGAGTTTGTCCCATGGAAGTCTCTGACAGGTGACAACTCGAACAGCTGGGGCTGGGGAATGCAGAAGCTCGTCTGTTCACTGGTAAGGCTCTAGAGAGATCTTAACCTTGAAACAGTCTGTTTTCTCTTTCCCAGTCAAGCCACCATTCTTAAGAGTTTTACAGATCCAGGGCATGCTGGGGACAGTGCTGACCAGAGGCATTTATCTGACCAGGGAAGTGACCCAGGAGCTGCACTATTGATTCACTGCAGGACTTAGCTAGGTTTTACAAATTGATTTTTTAACAGTCTAGAAAATAGGAATATTTGTCTCCTTCCTGAAACTTATTATGATATTTTTTAATGATTTGTTCAATGGTCTTCCCTGTGAAAGCCAATGTCTACTTGGCTAAGCTACAGTCTTCACGTATTCACTTAAACACTCTGGAAGGTCTATTTGCTTTTTCATTAGGTAAAAATGAGAAAAACCTGAAGAGGTGAAAGTCAGTGGGTAGTGGGATTGTCTATGGTGTCAAGGAAGTTTCTCTTCACTTGGCATTATTATTGTGGTTGAGATCACCTCAGGCCTCATGGCTATAGACATGAGCATCCCAGCTCTGCTCTTCCACTTCCAGGAGTTGCAAATCTCCAGAGCTGTAGACCTGCAGAGTCAATGTGTTGAGAAGTACCTACCTGGAGAGGAAAATTAGACCCACCACACACACACACACACACACACACACACACACACACACACACACACACATAGTGTCTAAAAGCAAAGAAAACATGGTACAGCAGTTCCATGGATATATATTATTTCATTTATATGATTTCTTATATATGATTTCATTTTCCACAGTTTGTTACCCAAGGTCTACCATGGTTCAAAAATAATAAATGGAAAATTCCAGAAATAAACAATTCATAAGTTTTAAACTGTGTGCCATTCTGTGTAGCATGATTCAATCAAATATAGAGTGGAATCTCATGTCATTCCACTCTTGTCAGTCAGGAATGTGAATTATCTCTTTGGCCAGCATATCCACACAGTAGATGCTCCCCATAGTAACTGAGAGAGCAGAGATACCACATTCACATTACTTTCATTATAGTATATTGTTATAATTCTTTTATTTTATTATTAGTTATCATTATCATTTTCTTATCATGCCTAATTTATAAATTGAAGTTTAGCATAGGTATGCATGTATAGGAAAAAACATAGTAAATACACAGCTCAGTACTATCTGTGATTTCAATCATTCACTGGTCATTTTGGAACATATCCCTGAGGGTAAGGGGGCTACTGTATGTGGATTCATGGAATAACTATTAAATCCTTACTTTATACAGTTGCTGTCTAAATGCAGAAATACAAAACCATACGGACTAGATATTAATGTTCATAAGTATCTATTTCCTTTCAACTTTCAGGTACACAAAAGGTTACATTTCTCTTATTTATTTTATGTTAGTTTTTTTAAGAGACAGCATCTTGCCCTGTCACACAGGCTGGAGAGCCTTGATGCTACCATAGCTCACTGCAACCTCAAACTCCTGGGCCAAAGTATTCTTCCCATATCAGCCTTCTCAGTAGGTAGGACTACAAGCATGTACTGCCATGCCTGGCTATTTTTAAAATTTTCTCTGTAGAGATGAGTCTCACTATGTTGTCCAGGCTGGTCTCAAACTCCTAGCTTCAAGCAATATTTCTGCCTCAGTCTCCAAAAGTGTTAGAATTATAGGCATGAACCACTATGCTCAGCCTTTTCCCCTTTCTTTTGAGTTATGTATGACCAAGTAACAAAAAAAAAAGGTGAATGGAAGTGTCATGTGTCTGTTGTTAGTTAACTCTCCAACCTCTCTTCCCCATCTCAGTAATTGTGGGACCACATATTTGGAGTGGCACATAAACTGTCCACAGAGAACAGCTGCCCTGAAGAGTCACTAAGAGCCACAGTAGACTTTGCATAAATAAGAGATAAATTTCTATTTAATTAACGTCCTGAGAATTGAAGGAGGGGGCAATTTGTATGATTTTTGTTTGTTTCTATGGTACAACCTTACTATTCTAATTAATGATTAAATAGCAAATGGCATCTGCTTTCCATGTGCTCACAGTCCAAGAAGATGACCTAAAGTATTTCAGTGACTTAATAACAACCATTTATTTTTACTAAAATAATTAGTTACATCCAATTTATATAGACATTTATTTCCAAAGATAATAAAAACATCATTCCAATATCAAAACATGTATAAACAGGAAAACAAAAAATTCATATCAAGTTAGAGCATGTATTCTCAACCATGGCTACATCAGAATTACCTGGGAACATTTTCAAAATACCAGTGCCAGGCCCTAACACTCAGAGATTCTAAATCAATTTGTCCAGCATAGAGCCCAGACACTGGTATTTTTCAAAGATCTCCAGTTTCATACTCAATGAATTTGATAATTGCATTAAACTCTTGGGATACATTAAGTCTTTTAAGTTAAGTCCTAAAATTAAACTTTACATTCAATATTAAATTTAACTTTGGTTAAATTTGGTTAGCTTCCAGCTAACCAAAGGAAAATAGAAATACCTTTCTGTTTCCTAAAACTTGTCACTTCTTAATGATTTTTTAAAAAATATTCCTCTTTGGGAAGATCAGTTTTATGTGTCAACCTGGCTAAACTACAGTCTCCAGTTATTCAATCAAACACTAATCTAGGCGTTGTTACGAAGGTATTTTGTAGAGATAAAGTCTATAATCAGCTGACTTTATGTAAGGATGTCATACATAATACGAATAGACCTGATTCAATCAGTTGAAAGACTTTAAGAGAAAAACAAAGACTTCTCAGAAGAATGAGAAACTCCCCCTGTGGACAGCAACCTCAGCTCATCCGGATGGTCTTCTCTGAGAACCTCAGACTTGTCAAGTCATCCCCACAATCGTGGAAGCGAATTTCTTGCCATACATCTCTTCATATCTCCTACTTATTCTGTTTCTCAGTTTAGCCTTCTTTAGTTTACCTCATCTGCTATCCTGTCTTGGAAAAGACTGATACACACCCCTGCCCACAATTGGAATTGGCATTCAGCATAAGGAGCAAGGGCATCTAGTCATGGAGGTCAGGCAAGACTTATAATATGGACTAGGCTTCAAGGATAGAGGTTGGGGGAGCAAAAATGTAGAGACTAGAAAGGGAATATCCTGACACATCATATCAGCTAGGTTAGACAAAGAATTCATGTAGGCCAGTGGAGGAAAACAAGTGTGAAAGAATAGATCATAACCAGATTTTGCATGAATAAGTACAGCAAAACTTTATTCTTTCAGTTAGTGGTTTTCCTCTCTCTCTCTCTCTCTCTCTCTCTCTCTCTCTCTCTCTCTCTCTCTCTCTCTCTCTCTCTCTCTCTCTCCCCCCTCTCCTAATTCAAAAAGTTTTCTTCAAATGTGAAAAAAGTTTGGAGACTAAAACCAAAGACAAAAATAATGTTTTTAATGAAGCTCCTCTAAGCTAAAGTACGATGTGAATTCCATGTGCTCAACTTTTCACTTAACTTTAAAGAACAGCTGATACTCCACAAAGCAGAGTTTGGAAACCAATGTAATCAGCCATATTAGTATCCTTTCATTCATTTAACCCATGCCTTATTCTGTAGAAGCTGAGTAAAAAGAGAAGACCTGTCTCCCGGTGTAGGACTGCTTGAAGAGCAATGATTACTCTCTTGAGACTGCAAGTTTTTCTGGACATGACTGAGGTCCTGAGCCACATTTTAAGAGCTTTGAGGCTTTTTCCAAAAACAATGAATCCCTGAGAGAGGAGGCAGATTTTTGTAAAAATGGTGGATGTATTCTTGCCAGATTTTTATCTGACTTCATCTCTTCTCTATGAACTTGTGCCAGAGCCCTGGGGAGAGAAGGCAAAAATAAAAGAGCTCCATCATATAAATCTCTGTGAAACATTGGGGACAATGGCAAAGCTGTTTCATAGCCCATAGAGCAAACTGCAACAGAGAGGCAGTGCCAAATGGCACTTGGGCTGAAACAGAGCCTAAAAATGGAACATGAGAGAATACATCTCTATCAGAATCGGAAAAGACTATGTTGAACAGAGGCAGGAGCACTTGTTACCTCATCTGCTATCCTGTCTTGGAAAAGGCAAAATGTCTGACAAATCTTATGTGGTCCAAGGAGAATTCAAAGTCTACTTGCTTGATCCCTCTTGCAAGAATTTCAATTTTTCCTCCTTATTTCCAATGCCCCAGGTTATTTTCAGTTAGAGGTCGTCCCATCACCCACAAGGGCTTCTCCTCAGAAAGTCCTCTATTCTTGGTGGTTAGTGCTCTTATATGCTGTTTTTATTTATTACATTGTCCATTTCTCCCAGCAAACCAACAGAGCTATTCTCACTGGCACTCTCAACTCTGAACTCTTGTCCTCTGTCCTGATTGCTCTGAAACCCCCAAGCCATAGCTAATGTTAGTAAGTGCCTTCTCCATGCCTGCACTACACAGCCAAACACCATGGGAGAGAAACACACCATCATAATGCTTATGGCTGCAATAAATCGGTAGACTCCAACCTTGGCTGGGTGATGCTGCTCATCAAGCCTTTGTTATTTTCCTCAATGACTCTTCAAAACACATTGTCTATGTCCTTAAGCACCTCACTCTCAGCAGATGGTCCCACAGAAGCCAAGGTCACCAGGCATAAAACAGCCAGGTCTCGGTGTTGCTACTGGTCTGATACTCAGAGCCAGGCCTTGGTGTTCTCCAACTGAATATAAACAACTTCACAGAACATCAACACAAACAAGGCTACTCTGTGATTGTGATGGATCAAGACAAAAAAAAAAAAAAAAACAAGACCGCCTCATAGTCAGTCATGTCTGAACACAGATAGAACATGAGCATTGTTCAAGCCACAAAAGTGAATAAACATCTCCTTCTCCTGGCTAATAGGAGTGACAGCTGCTTCTTTATTATAATTATAGCTTTGCTTTAATCTGCTTTGCTTATGGATAATGTATAGATACCCAATTATACAGAATTACCCTCACTTCCTGACAGAATCCATTCTGGAGCAAAGAGTAAAGTCCCTAAGCCCTCTCCGAAATAACCTAACACATGTCCAAATCCTATAATAATCCTTTCTAACATTCTCTCCTTGAGACATTCCATGGTTCCTCAGGGAGTGCATTCTCTTTCCAAGGAAAAATCAACCAAATTCATTCAACTATAGGCACGTTCCTCGTGGTCTTTGGCTGGAGAGCATTGACAAAAGTAATGAATTACTGCTACTATTACTTTTGTTAGGTTCTGTACTAAGTACTTCACATGTTATCCATTTAGTCCTTTGGCGATAGTGATTATTTGCACCCATTGTCTACACATGGCATCACTCTGACTGAACATAAAAAGCGATCCAAGTCACAAATGCAGCATAATGGGTGGAGGGACTCAGGATTCTGACTCCGGAGCTCATGCTTTTAATGATATCAGAAACAAAATATAAACTTAACAAGATCATTATCTTCCTCTTATCCTTTCTTCCAGTTTCAGAACATGAGCTGTTTCTTCTTTAGTGCCAACCTCTTCCTTTGTTTTCTCGTTGACCCCTCTTTTGCCTCCTTTAGCAACTGGCTCCAGCAAATATAATTTTTCTCCTAATTCTTCAACAGTCTAAGAGGTGTAAGCCTCTTTCATTCTAAAAACAAAGCATAATTTCCTCAAATAACCCCATAGTTTCTTCATCTCCATCCCAAGTTCTGGAAACCCTAGTCTATGTTTGCAAGAGGAGCATAATTATAGGCATCCATGAATGAAATTTGGGAAGTCTACCTTCTCTTGCTTGGAGGATATGAGTGGGTGAGGGAAACTCAAAAGAGTGCCAAAAAATGATGATATCTGTGGTAAATTGTAAAGCATGAGGACAGAGAATTGTCCAGTTGTAGACAGAAGAAAAGGAATCTTTGAGTAAGTAAGTAAAAGTAAAATCACGGAGAAAGGAAAGTATGGTACATTTCCTATGAGCAGCCTACTTATTTTCTGTATTAATTTACTGGGATTGCCATAACTAAATAGCACAGGTTGTGTAGCTTAAATAGCAGAAACATATTTTCTTTCATTTCTGGAGGCTGGAAGTTCAAGATCAAGGGACCCACAGGTTTGGTTTCTTCTGCAGTCTCTCTTCTTGGGCAGGTGGCATCTCCTCACTGTGTCCTCACATTGTCTTTCCTCTGTGCATTCATGTGCCCAGTGGTTTTTTCCCTTCTTATAGGAACACCATTCACCTTGGATTATGACCCATCCTAATGACCTCATGTAACTTACTTATTTAAAGAATCTATCTTCCAATACAATTACATTTTTATAAACTGGGAGTTAGGATTTCAACATATGAATTTTAGAAGGGACACAATTCAACCCACAACATCTGGGATATAGGGGAGCAGGAAAGATTAGATCATAAATGTAGATTAGGATGAGCTCACAGATACCTTGGAACATAAAAATTGGAAATTTGAACTTCTTCTTTAGATAGTGGACTACATAAATACCTGACATGACATATCTCACCTCACTGGACTACTCAAAGTTGAAGCTAAATCTGCTAGCATAATTCATTAAAAATAAATCATTTACATATGTTGTAGTGTCTATTTTTCAGCAGCCAAGACTTCCCACTGAAGAAACTTTCTTTCTTCTGTTCCTATACAAAATCTTCTATTCCTATCTTCTTTCAAATCAAATCTAAGAAGAAGACCTTATAGATACTTAAAAGATTGTCTGAAGCATAATTTTTACATATAGCCAATGCTACAAAAAAAGTTCTGATTAATGCTTGTAAGCATTTGCTGAAATGCTTGAGAAAGAGATTATGCTATTCTAAATATAGTCCACCTGCTTTTCCCAAGGGAGTCAGTAAAACCTGAGTGAGTGACTCAGAGAAGCACATTGGAGCAGGGAGGGTTCTGTGCTGCAGCATCAGCAAAAGGCCTTTAGAAAGGCAGAGGAGCTGTCCTTGTGTTCTTCAAGAAGGGCAGTCCATGCAAGACCGTCTTTCCCATCACACAAGTCAGCACTGACTCCAACCTTGAAATGGCACATCCTCAGCAAAGGAAGTCAAGGACATTTACTGACTGCCAGCTGTCTTGCAGGCATTGATCTAGTGCTTCTTCAAGTTTATTATAATATCTGGTTTTATTCTATTAATATATTTCCATTTTATAGATGAGAAAACAAACTCAGAAAGGTGCAATGTCTTGTTTATAAATAATAGAATGATGAATCGGACATTTCCTTATTTCAGAATTCATGCTCTTCACCACACACCATGTTAGGTGGGTTTTCTCTTTCATGATTAGGTATGTCAAGATTCCATCGTCGGACTTTGTTTGAATTCTACCATCTGCCCTCCACAGGACACCAGGTGTAGTAATGGGCAGTGGAGCACTATCGAGAATTTGCTTAAGGATAAGACTGAACAGAAAATCACCCTGCACAGATGCAGCAATATATTAGGTTGAACCATATGACATTACTACTTGAAGATCAAAATTTGTCAAAATTGGCATTCGTATAATTTAAACTAATTGCTTATTCATAGTAATAACTCAAGAGCACTGTAACTTTAATCTACTTCCTGTGGAGATTTTCTGGCCTAGAAAAAAAACGTAAATGTTCTTTTGCCTCAGGCACACCTAGAAAACAAGTCTACTCTTGCCTGGGGAAAAATGCCCAGAGTCATACACACTCCTCTCGGCAAACAAGAAAAAAACACATCTGAATTAAGCAGAAATTCAAGCCTTCCCCCTAAAATTGCTATGGCAATTAAAAATTAAAGACAAAGAGTGTGTTCTGGAAATATCTGAAAATAACAAAGTGTATAGATGAAGAATGAAACCAGGAACTGTACCACAAAGGGCTCCCAGGAGATTGTCACATTTGTCAAAAGTCGACACCTGAAACACTGCAAGTTAACACACCAGAGGTGCCCGTGTGACATCTGTCTGTGAAGGGGCATGGACTTCTTTGATTGGCACTATATGCAATTACAATTCAAATTCAGGGGCATTTGTCAATTCCTCCAATATGCACAAATCACTGAAATTTAAATAAGCACATCAGAACACCATGGGAAATTTTCTACTTTTAGGATATTTTTAAAGTACTTGATAAATTCCCTCTAATTTTTCTAATGAAAATATCATCTCAAGTACTGGGAAGAGGGTTTCTGGAAGAATTTTGAAATTCCACTTAATTAATAATATTTATGTCTTCCTCCTCATGAACAATGATTTCCATTGCTGTTCAGACTGGAAAAGGATTTTTACTTAGCGGTTCAAGATTTGCAAAGGGGAAAAGGTACTGAGAAATTGCCCTGATTCAGTCATGACCACCATATGTTTATTAAGCTGGACTAAAATATTATTCACATCCCTGAATACATAAGAATGAGGTACTTGAGAGGTGAGCACCACATTTCTTTAACCCCTTTATGGTTTCCTAGAAAAAGGCAAGTTTTTATGTTTATTGCAAGGATGCTCCAAATCATATTACTGAAAAAATTGACTTGAATGTACAAATTCTTTTATAGCTTTTAAACCCATTAAAACCATGTCATTGAGGCACTTTCTACAAATAATATTAGCTACTATTAATTATTTACCCAGTATCAGGCTTTTCACATATCTATTAATTTATTTAATCCTCACAAATTCCCCCCATACTATTATCAGCCCCATTTTATAGATGAGAAAACTGAGTCAAATTTGCAAGGCCTCAGAAACAAGGATATTAAAGCAGGTATTCTGATTCTAAAGTCCATATTTTCAATCACCAAAATACTATCACTCATGAGAAACTGGCTGTCATGGCAGTCACTCCTCCCCTCAAATAAGTACCATTATAACAGTGTGAAGTCAACAAAGAACATTCCATTGGTTCCAGAAAATGGCCATCACAGAAAACCCTAAATTCGTAACATTAAGCCCTTCCTCTTTTGAAATGTGCCCTAACTGCTTGTTTTCTCCCTTATAGCCAACCAAGAACTGCCAAATGTACCTGAAGACTAATGAGAATGTCTCCCCACTTCCAAAGCTCCTATCTTAATAAAACACTTGTCAATGAGAGACTGTCTCTTTTTACTTAATAAAACTGACTCTCCTTCAAACCTCTGATGCCCTGCTGACATGAAAATAACAGCAGATGGCATGTGTTAGTACACGTTTATGAATAAGCAGCCTTTATTCATCTGGCCTCAGACTTACTTTTGTCTTTGACAACCAAACACAAATCAGTTTTACCCTTCAGGTTTACAATTATGTAAAAATGATAAAATTCAAACTACTCACAATTCTTAGACTCTCAATCCATTGAAAACACAATAAACTTTTAAGACAAAAATAATCCATGTCACACTGATCAGATATTAATATTAAAAGACATAATTTAGTGTAGGGTTCTTTGGTAGATTGTGTCATTATAAAATAAATGATCATAATATGGTTCACAAAAGAGAGACTTATAAAGAAAAATGGAACGATATCCTATATCCTCACAAACAGAGGAAGAAAAAGTCTCCACAGTGCATCAGGATTAAGAAGACATGTCATTTTCCCCAGATCGGCCAAGATGGTCCTAAGCTTCAAACTACATATCCTATACTTCAAACTATACAACAGTCTGAGCATCGCTATATATCCCCACATAAACCTGATCTGTAAGGGACACAGAATACAAAGTCTCCTCTTGATAGTCTTCACTGGTAACTGTAAGAAGCAAGAGCTTATCTTCTGTAAGACAAACACTGCCACCTGCTGAGATAAGCAAATAATCAAAAGTGTGGAAGGTTATGCGCTTTTAAAAACACAGTAACATTTTCTAGTTTTCATTACTGAGAGCAGTAAAAGAAAAAAATGTGTTTTCCATTGTTCAGTGAAGTAAGTACGTGGACATCTGACCTATTGTTGCAATTACTTGATTAAAATCCCATGGCCTCAAGAAAATAGTAGCAAAGGAAACTTTGTTCAAAGTGATGTCTCCAATAGTTCTCAGCAGGTTTAACAAATAAGAGTCCTCACCTTCATTGTATTTACAGCTGCCACACAACTTTCTGGAAATTCCATCTCTTGCATGCCCCCAAATAGTCATAAACACATTTTTAAGCTTCTAAGTAATACAATATTAAACTACATAACTCAAGAGAAAATGTAGGACTAGAGAGAAATTGGTTTACCTTGATGTGTATGGCTCAGGGAGCTCCACCCCACAACTTCATCACTTTCCCTCTATATTCAAAGTCAATATCCATCTTAGATATTTCTTATAAAAACCAAAATGTTCCAGGGGAGAGGGAAGGAGATAAAGGTGGGAGAGCGTAGTAAAAAGGGATAAAAATTGTTTTTCTTATTTAATGACCTGATTTGTGCAAAAATCTTGCAAATTGTAAGATATTTAAGTTATTTTTTGTTTATATCATAAAGAAGAAACCTGATAGGGCAAAAAGAAGCTAGGGTAATTAACTGGAAGATTGTTTCAGTTTCTAGTGCCAGAGTGATAGCAACATTATAGATTATAGATCAAAATTTCAATAAGACTGGAGAGCTAGGATTTATTTTTTGATTGAGGGACATGTTTATGATTTGAGGGGAAATAGAGAAAATAAAGAACAAAAATGAAAGATAATTTCATGGTTAGCAGGGATAGCACCATTAAAATGATAGAGCAAATGGAAGAAATGGGGAAGGTAATAAGTAGTTCTCTTCTGGATTTGATGAGATTAAAAAAGATGGCAAGATACTTAAGTTAATAAAACTGTGTCCTCAATCTTGCAAGTAGGAGGGTTATTGAGGAGAGCAGAAGCCAGCATGCTAAGAAGGGCAGAGCAGAAAGTCAGCAAACCCCGGGTCCTTGAGTCTTCATGTCACTGGATAACCACCTTTAGGATTGACCTTGTTTTAATCATGCATGGTATTCTGTTACTTGCAGCCAAAACCATCCTAACCAATTAAACAAAATATAATCTTGGTAAGATAACGGAAGTGATTACAGATCTTTTGAATCAGTTTACAATTCTTTGTGTTGGAGAAAGAATATGTATTTAAATATCCTGTTAGAATAACAGTAACAGTGGAAAAACAGAAGATAATAAATTTATTTGTAACCTAAGTAAAAAGATTATTGCTGTATTTTTAAATAGCAATGTAAGACATACAGATATATAAAGTATGTTTAGTTAAAATTTTTATTTTAACTTTAACATGGGAATTATGATAAATCATGCACAATTATAGTTTTCAATATGAGTTATAAGAAACTATATTTCTTTTTATAAGGAGGCTCCACTTTCATGATATTCTATAGGAAATCTAAACATATGAAGAAGATGTATTGGATTATAATCATTTATATTGATGACCTCTTTACTACTCAGCTCCACTGTTCAACACAGAACATTTAAAAGGACAAGTGTCCCAGGAAACATAAATTTTATTTTTAATTGGTAGAAAAATGATCTAGACAATTCTTCCTAAGATAATTGTACTACATTTTATTATCACTTTGCAGATGCAGCAACCTGAGACACAGAGGAACAGTGAGGTAACTTGCCCAATAATTAAGAGCTGGAACCAGAATATATATCCAGGCAATCTGACTCCAGACTCCACACATACCTCACTAAAACTTTACTGTGCCTTTTACTCCAAATGAAAATAAAATGGGTATACTATCACTTTTCCTGTGATCTTAAATATTTAAACATTTATTTTAAGTGTGTTGAGACATACAAAAATCTTGATAAATATTCTTTAAGAAAGACTTCTGGGCCGGGCATGGTGGCTCAAGCTTGTAATCCCAGCACTTAGGGAGGCCAAGGCCAGAGGATTGCCCAAGCTCAGGGATTCAAAACCAGTCTGGGCAACTTGGTAAGACCTTGTCTCTACAATTAATCAAAAAAATAAGCCGGGTGTGGTAGCACATGCCTGTAGTTCCAGCTTCTTGGAAGGCTGAGGTGAAAGGATCACCTGAGCTTGGCAGTTTGAGGCTGTGGTGGCCGTGAGTGTGTCACTGCACTCCAACCTGGGTGACAGAGTGAGACTTCAACTCAAAAAAAAAAAAAAAAGAAAGAAAGAAAGAAAAGAAAAGGAAAAGAAAGACTTCCTCCACACATTAAAAAAATTTTTTTTAAATTTTCAAAAACTAAAAGAATAAGCCATTTTCTGACCAAGGCCGTCCTGTACCTAAATTGTTCTACAGGACATAGAATATACATGATCAGACACTGACTGACTCTTTTTAATGATGTAACAAAACAGTATCACCACCTTCTCTAAGGCCATCAAAGAGTTTGATAGGCAAAGCCAGTGTCTGTTTCTATTTTAGAGTTTTAAAAGAATTTGTCACAAAGGGGAAAGGATAGTCTCTTCAGTAAAGGATGCTGAAAAAATTGGATATCCACATACAAGATAAAATAAAATTGGATCTTTATCATACACTATGTACAGAAATCAACTCAAAATGGATTAAAGATTCTAATATATATAAGACCTAAAACCATAATACTCATAGAATAAAGCACAAGAGCAAAAATCCATTGTGTTGCTCTTGGCAGTTATTATTATTTTTTGGTTATGGCAGCAAAATCAAAAATAAGCAAGGACTACATCAAACTAATAAGATTCTGCACAGCAATAAAAGGTAATCAACAGAAAGAAAAGGCAACCATGGAATGGAAGAAAATATTTGCAAATCAATATCAGATAACGATTTAGCTCAAAATATGTAAGAAACAGATCTGAATAGCAAAAATACAAAAAATAAATAAAACTCCAATCAAAACATGAGCAAAAGACCTGAGTAGGTATTTTTCTTTTCTTTTTTTGAAAAGCAACAGAGATAACATTTACTGAGGACCTACTATGTATCAGGTTCTGTGCTAGATAGATGATTCCACATATACTATGTCATTCAAATCTCACAACATGCCTAAAAAAACTTTTAAAGAAAGCTGAAACAATTTAATCTCAGAGAGGTTAAGAGGTTGTTTGGGATGAAGCTAAGATTTAATCTCAGATTGATATAACTCCAAGACTCACTTCCATTCCACTATATCAGACTCCCAGAGATCACCAAACACTGAAGGGAATGCCCCGGGGATGGGAATAAACAAGAAGAGGGAAGGTTAATAAAGGAGAAGTGAATTAACATTTATTAGATGCCTATAATTTTCTGGACATTTTACGTGCATAGTCTCAGTAAATATAATACTGAATAGATACTTTTCTATAAAAGATACACAAATCAGAGAAATGCAAATCAAAACCACAATATCATCTCACACTTGTTAGGATGGCTATCATCAAAAAGTCATAAATAATAAGTGCTGGTACAGCCATTATGGAAAGTAGTATGAGTACCACAAAAAGTTGAAAATAGAACCGTTCTGCAATCCAGCCATCTCACATCTTGATTTATATCCAAAGGAAATTTTTAAAAATCAATCTTCAAAGAGATATGTGGATATTCATACTCAATATGACATCATTCCCAATAGCGAAGATAAGAAACAGTCTAAGTTTGTATGGAAGGATGGATGGAAAAAGACTATATGAAATCTATGTATCTATATGAATAAAAATAATATGATATACATTGGGTTGATGCATAGATTCATAGCGTTTTTCACTTACCCATGAAATGCAAACATCACATAATAGTTACCTGGTCACAGTTCATCCCGCTTGCCAATTCTCAGGTTGACTAACATGGATCATCATGGATTAAAGCATTTAAACGGTCTTCATCAAAAGTGGAGAATCACTCAACTCAAATGGACCTCTTTGAAATGACAAAATCATTTTCTTGTCATGCTTTCCATGATTGCATTCTCCCCGAACATGACACAAATGTTTCAAGCCACCTCCGCTGCCTTTACTCCTCTGTTAAACTCAATCAGAAGAATATATCCGAAGTGTTCATTTTTTTCCACTTTACTCCATCTAGCGTAGCACTAACTTTCTTCAAATCTACAAAATGCAACACGTATTCACAAGCAAGCACAACATTCTCACTCCAAATGTCAAACAATAAACAAAAACATCCAACACCTCAGTGTCATCATGCCAAAATCAAAGACTACAAACTTATGCATCAACCTAATACATATCTATTTGTCTATACAGAGCAAGAGACTGTACTATATGTGTCTATATATATGGATTAAGAAAATCCATCAATGAACACTTAGAATGTTTTCATATCTTATTATCCACATAAAATGTGAATAATGATGCAGTGAGCATGGAAATACAGATATGTAAATATAGACACAGACATTTCTCAAATATATTGCAGGTTCAGTTTCAGACCACCATAATAAAGTAAATATTACAATAAAATGAGCCATACAAATGTTTTTATTTCCCATTGTATATAAAAGTTATATTTGCACTTTATTGTAGTTTATCAAGTGAGCAACACCATTATGCCTAAAAATATGTACATACCTTAATTTAAAAATACTTTATTGCTAACAATCACCTGAGCTTACAATGAGTCATAATTTTTTGCTGGTGTAAGGTCTTACCTCCATGTTGATGGCTGATCAAGGTGGTGGTGGTCAAAGGTTGGAATGCCTGTGGAAATTTCTTAACATAGGAACATGATAAAGTTTGCCACATTAATTGAAACTTCTTTTCGCAAAAGATTTCTCTGCAGCATGCAATACTTTTTGATAGCATTTTACCTACAGAAATTCTTCTAAAATCGAAGTCGATTCTCCCAAATGCTTCTGTTGCTTTATCAACTAAGTTTACATAATATTTTAAATTATTTGTTGTCATTTAACCACTTTCTTTGGTCATTCACAAAAGGCAACTACTCATCCATTCAAGTTTTATTATGAGATTATAGGAATTCAATCAAATCTTCAGGCTTCATTTCCAATTCTAGTCCTGGTTTTCTTGCTTTTTAACCGTATCTCAAAGTCATCCATGAGAGTTGGAATCAACTTCTTCCAGACTTCTATTAATGTTGATATTTTTACTTCCTCTCATGAATCACTTATGTTCTTAATGGCATCTAGAATGATGAATTCCTTTCAGAAGATTTTTAATCTGCTTTGCCCAGATCCATCAGAGGACTTATTCTCTATGACAGGTACAGGTTTATGAGATGTATTTCTTAAACAATAAAACTTAAAAATTGAAATCACTCCTTGATCCATGTGATCCATGGGCTAGAAAATGGATGTTGTATTAGCAGGCATGAAAACAACATTACTGTCCTTGGACATTTCCATCAGAGATCTGAGGTGAAGGGGTGCATTGTCAATGAGCAATAATATTTTGAAAGAAGTCTTTTTTTCTGAGAAGTAGATCTCAATGGTGGACTTAAAATGCTTAATAAAAATTACCTGTACAAGGACCATTTGTGTACCTGTCCCTGAATTGTACCCCACGTTTCAAATAAAAACTTGAAAAAATAATTTAAAAAATAAAAGAAAAAAATATTTAACAAACCATGTTATAAATAGGTGTTCTGTCACCCAGATTGTGTTGTTCCATTTACAGAGCATAGGCAGAGTGATTTAGCATGAGTCTTAAAGGCCCTAGGATTTTCAGAATGGTAAACGAGCATTTGCTTCAACTGAAAATCACAAGCTGCCTTAATCCCTAACAAGAGTCAGCCTATCTTTTGAAGCTTTGAAGTCAGGCATTCTTTTTTCCTCTCTAGCTAACAAAGTCCTAAATATACATTTAAAATCTGTTGTTTAGGGTACCTGCATAATGAACACTTATATACTTAACCCTGAATTGTACCCCACATCTTTAAAATTAAAAAATTAAATAAAATCTGTTGTTTAGTGTACCCTCCTTCATCAATCTTAGCTAGATCTTTTGGATAACTTTTTGTAGTTTCTCTGTGAACACTTGCTTCACCTTGCACTTGTATGTTAAGGAGATGGCTTCTTTTCCTAAACCGCATGAATCAACCTCTGCTGGCTTCAAACTTTTCCTCTCCGGCATTATTACACCACTCAGCCTTCACAGAATTGTGGAGCGTTATTGGGCCTTTCTCTGTATTAGGCTTTAGCGTAAGGGAATATAGTGGCTTGTTTGATCTTCTATCCAGACAACTCAAACTTTCCCCATGTCAGCAATAAAGTTGTTTTGCTTTCTTATCATTTGTCTGTTCACTGGAGTAGCAATTTTAATTTCCTTCAAAATTCTTTTCCTTTACATTCACAGCTTGGCTAGCTGTGTGTCACAGGAAGCCTAGCTTTTAGCCTATTTTGGCTTTTGACACACCTTCCACACTAATCTTCATCAATTCTAGCTTCTGATTTAAAGTGAGAGTCACCCAACTCTTCCTTTCACATTAACACTTAAGAGGCCATTGGAAGGTTATTAATTGGCCTAATATCAGCATTGTTGTGTCTTAGGGAATAGGGGATCTGAGGAGAGGGAAAGAGATGGGAAATGGTCAATCAGGGGAACAGTCAGGACACACACAACATTTATTCATTACATTGGTCATCTTATATGGATACAGTTTGTGGTGCTCCAAGGCAATTATGACAGTACATCAAAGAATGCTGATCACAGTAACAGAGACAATAATATTTAAACAACTTGAAATATCATAAGAAGTACCTAAAAGTGATGCAGAAACACAAAGTGAGCACTTGCTATTGGAAAAATGACACTGATAGACTTGTTTGATGCAGGGTTGACACAAGCCTTCAATTTGTAAAAGCAAAAAAGCAGTGTCTGTGAAGCACAAAAAAGTGAAGTGCAGAAGAAAACAAGTGGGGACTTCCGGCAAGATAGCAACAGGACGGGTTGGACTGTGAGAGTCTAGCAAAAACCAGTGTCCCTAAACACTCTACATGAGTAGGTGTGTGCTGGTGGGTGAGTGAAAGTCCATCTGAGGGGAGACTAGGTTCATGCATCCGGGGCTCTCCTCTGGAAGTGACTGTAACCCCCAATGCCCTGAGATTGGAGCCGCTGGAATGCAGGATCATCCAAGTTCTGGGATCACTCCTGAGAAGAGTCTGGCTAATACCACTGATTCTCATCACCTGGCGCCTGGCCCACACTATCACCTGTGACAGCAAAGCAGCTGGAGCCCCAATCTGATCCGTGGAGAGAGAAGATCAAAGATAGCTGGAAAGGAGCCCCACCCTCGGGATTGAAACAGCTACCACAGTCATTTTCTCTGCCCCGGGACCATGCAGAGACCTGCATTGCCCCGCCCACCTCCACCCAGTCTCCAGCTTGGGACCTAAGGTAATTTCATCAAACTCGGAGAGACAGAAGCCCCTCCCCCATTCTGGATCACACACAGAAACGTCAGATCTAAGTGGGATACTTGACAGGCAGCAAGTCGGGGGAGTCCAGATCTGATCTACCCTCCTCCCACAGCAGACCTGGGGTGCCTGACCCAGGCTGAGAGCAACCCTATCAGCCTATGTTGAGAGCAGAGGGGAGGGGCTGGAGATCAAAGCTGAAAGGAACCAGAAACCAACTCAGAGCAAGTTTTTTGGTTTGTTTTTTTTTTTGTCTGTTTGTTTTGTTTGTTTTTGTTTGTTTGTTTTTGCTTTAGTTTTTTTCTCTCAGTTTTTGATAACATTTTCATACTTGCTTTGTTACTGTTATTCTATTGCTTTTTTTTAAGACTTTCTATCTGTGTATGGTTATTTTTGAGGAATAGTACATCAATAGGGGGGTTTTGTAGGTTTGTGTGTTTGCATGATTGTATGTTTTTTTTTACTCTTTTCTATCTTTGTGTCTCTTTTCATTTGTTAGTTGTTATGTCTGTCTGTTTTCCTTCTTACGCCTCTCTCTCCACCTTCCTCTCACCACCTCCCCTCCTTTCCTTACCTCAGTTTGCTTTCAGGGAGCAAACCTACACCCCCACTGCATGAACAGATTGTAAGACAGAGGGGAGTGGGTTCCAGGAGGCCCACACACCTGTCAGTGGATACTGGGCGATCTGCAGGCAGATTCTGAATCACAGCTCCCCCTCAATTAAGTCTCAAAAGTGCAAAAAGTACAGCCTCCCACCATAGTCCAGCTTCAGAATTGAACAGAGCCAGAGGATCCACATAAAGAAGACTAGGAAATTGAGCAAACAGAAGTAAAAGCTACCCCCTGCCAATTCCTGAACAACAGAATTAAAGAAGAGTGGGGGGTGGGGGGGAAGGAGGGAGGAAAATCTACACAAATGAAGTAAAACCAAAAGAAGAATATGAGTGTCACACAGACCCCTGGGAGGTCAGACATTGAGAATACAGACTTCAGAATGCAAACAATGAAGAGCCCCCAGAATGACTGGTCTCAACGACAAACCCAGATATCAAGACATTAATAGAGAGAACAAATAGAATCAAGGAAAGACAAGAGGAAAGAGAAGTTGATAACTGA